>LRSR01014523.1:0-16579 GCA_001579985.1 Hypsibius dujardini | reverse complement strand
GACACAGACACAGACACAGACACAGACTTATGGTACCAACAGGCTCCTTAAACAACGTTTAATTTACATTTTAGCGCTGGCGCTAAGCCTGGCGTTGATGATCTATGGTGGCCGGATCGACCACATCGGTACCTCGATACGAGACAGCGAATTCGTCTTCGGATGGTCAGGCAACAGCTATGGTTGGTCTTTCTGGCTGGCAGTCGCGGGGACGTGTCTCCTCTGGGTGGCGGTCGTCGGGTACTTTGCTGAACTCTGCAGAATGGCGGCGCCCCCACCAAGAAGACAACCCGAAGAAAAAACCCAAATTGTCACAACAGTTTATTACCCGTCCGGACAGGACTTCATCCCCTACACTGCGGTCTAAACTATTTCACCTTAATCAAACCTCCGTTCGGTCTCTCTTCCTACAGTATCGTAGATAGATTCAAAATGAAATGTATATGCTTTAAAATTATAATGCTCTCGCTGTCACAAATGCACAAAGAAACTGCTTATAAAATGTATTCCGTCATCATCTGAAGCTCTTTTCACTGTGCCTGTTGTAGATGTGTTAAGTTGGCTATTAAGCCACGACCATCTTACCTCACCATCGTTCAGGATTCAGAAATCTACAAACTGGGTATGGAAAAAAGCGATATGGAATGCGGAACATTTTTTTGGCAGTCAAAACTAAACCCGAATTCAAGTCATCGTCGCCCGGGATCTCCGAAGACTAGTCGGCAAATCTTATTTGCTTTAGCATGCACTTCAAAGTTCAAGATCGTCAATTGATCTCTTTCGTTCCGATACACACAGCATTATTGCGGAAAAAGCAAACGAAAAAATAGTTTTGTAAGGACTGAATTTACGGAATAATAATCTGGAACAAAATCGACGAGAATAATCGGAGATTTCAAAATTCCACCAAAAGTTTAGCGCAATTAAATCATGCGATTGGTTGAGCTAAAAATGGAGGTGGTATATGGAGAAAATTAGCGTCGCCTTGATTAACTAGATAATCGGCACACATTACCGATTTTTGAATACCCTTACTGTACTATTACAGACGTAAAACTAACATACATGAAAGTCTAGACGTAGAACAAAACAATACAACAAGCATTCTTAACAAAAACTCAAAGCAAAACAGAACAGTACAGTACAGTGCAGTAAAGAACAGAGCAGAAAACATCAGAACAAAACAGAACAGAACAGAAAAGTACAGTAAAGAACAGAACAGAACAGAACAGTACAGTAAAGAACAGAACAGAACAGTACAACATACAGTATATAGCTGTCATAGACCAACGAAGCTCTAAGATGATCCCGCAATTATTTTTGTTTGTACCCACATCCGAATGTGTGAGGAACTGGAACAGGTTTAATGCTATTTAATTCGAAGTAAATTACAGACAAGCCCTTACATCACGCGCGCGGGAAGAGATCAGTTTATTCGACGTGAACCCAGCTGACCGAAATAACCGTGTTCCTGGGAAATTAGAAAATTACAGCAGCTGCACGCTTGGTGAACCGCCAACTTTCGAGCCCAAGAGACAGGGAGGTTGTTGCTATGGAATATGAAGTCTGGATGGTCTTTTGCGTTATTATTCGGTGATGTAAATATATATAGCCCTTCTCCCCGCCGGGAAGATCATCCGATCGCGTTCCCTGATAGTGTTATTATTATCTACTAAAAATCGGTAAAGGATCACGAGGAATCGAGACGCGGGTTCATGTGTACCACTTGTATATTTCACGTACACCTGTACTACATAAAAAGAAATGACAGCGTGCTACCGTCAATTATCGGGGCAAAAGGCCGCCACCGCTGGCGGTTTATACCTGTTATATAGCAGATTTTGGAGACCGCAAATGGGTGTGCGAGAGAATAAGATCAATGGGATTCGCAAGAGAAAGGGATAGTATTGATTTTATACATACGTCGTGGAGGAGGGTTATATTAATCAGCGATTCCTGCGCCCGCGTGAGGGAACTCAAAAGCGCGTTAGGAAGGATATAATCTCGAGATTTATATATATATATGGTCATGGGAGACCGAGGGAGGGAAAGGGGAACGCTCCTGGCGGATGTAATTGATTGTGGAGGACTGTGTCTATCTACCTCTGTTTCCAGCGAAGTACCTGATGTGTATACCCACTACCCATATGCCCCAACGAATGCAGCCTTGAGTCAATAGTAAATCGAATGAGGTGATCCGGAAAAACACGTGAGATATTTAGTTTGTGAGAGCGGATCTAAATTTGGTGTATCATTTTTTTCCTATACTTATTCGCAGTGAAAGAAAACACGTGGCGTTGGTTGTTATTGTTGCTTTACCAAAATATTCAAGTGGTCTGTCTGAACAGTCCTGTATTTGTTCTTTTGAGCGGGAGTGTTGTCAGGGGAAGCATATAAAATGTCGGGGAATCTGCCGGAATCACTGTATCCCGATCTTGACAAGGTTTCGCTGGATGACCATCCGGGCGCGCTGGGAGACCACAATCCGCCGCCTGCCTTCGGGATCATGGATATGCCGACCGTGGTGGAACACCATCCGTTCGACCCGGATGCCGACGCCGAAGCTCTGTACGGTGCCATGCGAGGTCTAGGTGAGTGTTGTAAGACTAAGTGTTCATTAACTGAGGTACAAACAAATTATATTGAGGCACTGAGACATTAAGACAGACAGACCTTATGACACATAGACGGACATTAAGACAAACAAACAGACATTAAAACAGAAGGACATGAAGGCAGACAAGCATTAGTTACACATTATGACAGTAAGACACTACTGGCAGACAGCATTAAAGGAAATATTAAGACATCAAAAGAGAGATATGGACAAACCGACGGACATACAGACAGACAGACAGATAGACAGACAGAGAGACAGAGAGACAGAGAGACAGACTGACAGACAGACTGACAAACAGACAGAGAGACAGAGAGACAGAGAGACAGAGAGACAAACAGACAAACAGATAGACAGCGTACGAGTTCATTAATATCAGTTACCAATATATTTTGGCGCATGTAAAAATTATTAGAGAATCTGTCATACTACAGAATTATGCCGCGAATCTACAGTCCATAATTGTCGTGATGTTGTGCGTTTTTTGCACTTAACAGCAATCTTTTGCATTCACTAGGTACCCGTGAAAAGTCTATTATCGACCTGCTGTGTGCTCGGACGAATGACCAACGTCAGCGGATTGCCATGTCATACAAAAACATCCACGGAAAGGTAATACATGCACTATTATCCCATTTTATAACGAGGCGTCCTTTGTCTGCCAACTGTCACGCTTAATTTCCGGAATAGTGGTTTTTTTTCCGTAACACACAAAAAGTCTGCCGGATCATGAGACGCACACTCCGCGATTACGCGGTGAAACCTTGAAGTACGGCGGGGGGGGGGAGAAAAATTCGATTGCTAAAATTGCACGTTTCTCCCGTCTAGGACGTGATTAGCGCATTGAAGGGGGAGCTCAAGATAATCATTAGCGGACACTTCGAAAGCGTCATAATAGCCCTGTTCAAGGTGCCGGAAATGTATGACGCCGAGCAGATCCACCACGCCATTCACGTAAGCTTCCGGCACGATAATCGCCCTCACCACCGTGATATATTCTACCAATCTATCAATCACATACATGATCAAACGCTATAACAATCAGACCTTTGATCCGTTTAATGTCTTTTCTTTCGTCCGCACCGCTAGTTGCCGTTATCGGACGAAGACATGCTCATTACCATACTCTGTACCCGCTCTAACGAAGAACTGACCATCCTCAAAGGAGCCTATCGAATGCGTAGGTCAAGTTAGAAAGATAAAAAAGTGGACGCAGTAAATCTCGGATCGGAAGGGATCCCTTCGAGGGAGGGAGTGTGATTCCAAATTGGCTTATTTCTTCACAGAATACGATCATGACATGCTGGCGGCAATTGGTGAACACGTGCACACTTCCGCCTTCTTTAAGACACTGCTGGCCGCTGTTCTCCAGGTAGAGCGCGCGTGATGTGGCCTTTTGATGTTGTTAGTTATCACTTCGGGGCATGGCTGCGAGATTTTGTGGAGTCTGCGTTCCGCTGATTATGTGGTTATAGGCAACAAGGGATGAGCGACCGGAAGAGACGGACTTGACGCAGATTATGAAGAACGTCGAACAGGCCAAGTGGGACGCGCGAGCCTTGTACGATGCCGGTCCGAAACGGTGGGGATCTGAAAAGGTATTCATCCCGATCTTCACCAACCGAAGCCTGCCGCAGTTGCGGATCATCTTTGAAGAATTGGAGAAGCTCACCGATCTCGAGGTGGAAAAAGTCATTGCCAATGAGTTGCACAACGATATCGGAAAGTTTCTCGAGAGTTTAGGTAAAGGTGTTTGTCTGTCTGTCTGTCTGTCTGTCTGTCTGTCTGTCTGTCTATTTGTCTGTTTGTCTGTTTGTCTGTCTGTCTGCCTGCCTGTTTGTCTGCTTTTCTACATGAAAGTGATGGATGGATGAGACATCTTTTGCTTTACAGTGAAGTATATTAAGAACAAGCACAAGTTTTTTGCGGAGGTGCTGTACAAGTCCATGAAGGGATTGGGCACGCACGACCGGAAGCTGATGCATACCATTATCTCGCGCAGCGAGAAGGACCTCGGTTCGATCCGCGATCAGTTTGACAAGATGTACGCGCCGAAGACCCTGACCTCATTTATTGTGGTACGTCTATACCTGCACGTGGTATATCGTCATCTTAATTCCCTCGTTTTTTAATTTTGCAAATCGAATTAAAGTGTGTCATTTTCGGTCCGTGTGCTATAGGGCGACACGTCCGGGTACTACAAGTCCATACTGCTGGCTCTCGCGGGATGCAAACGAGAACACGAACACGTGGCTCACCGGAACTCCAAGGAACACAGCCCGAAGGAGATTAAGAATCATGGGGGAGTGCCGAGCATCCGGATGAGCCAGCATGACGACGATTACTGACCACAATGATGGACAATCTTGCGAGAGATCTCTCGGAAACATGAGGAACCACATGTCATTAAGCTAAGCGGTTAGACCGCACTTCACGGACAACTCAAGCCCAGTGGTCCATGGACCATCCATCCTGACTGCGACGTCATATATCGAATTTAACACCATGCTCCTCTACTGATTAAAAAAACCATTTAATCCCGTACCACTTACCGTACGCAATTCTCAGGAAAAGTGCGCGCGATGGTGGCGCCATCTGATTTGTTATAAAATTATGTGAGGCATAGACATGACCTACTCAGTGTGTCGATAAATAATAAAGCAGATTTGGTTAGAAATCATTGTACAGTAGAAAACTTAGTAGGCGCATGAGGGTACACTAACTGCCCAGAGTTTCAGTCAAAAAAGAGATGGTCCAAGTTTGAACCGAATTTGAGTAGCATGACGTTTCGCGGACTTTATATCGCAGCTGATAGGAATCTGTGTAGTGCGAATGGGGCTTAGAGTTCCTTCCTTCTGTCTGTTCTACAGTACATCTCGTTACACCTTTGTTCTTCGTAGCATATTTTTATTGTTAAATGTTTCCAGGAAACTATTTGAATAAAGCATCCCCCCCGGATCTGAACTTACAGTATGATGTGATGCTGGCCTGGTACACATGTTGTAGTAATTAAGGACAAAAAGAGCTTGCAGAAATCGATTTTTTTCAAAGGGAGGTGGAGATGAGCTCGATCCACTGACGGATGCAAGCGTTTTCTGTGAATTGTGATTTTGAAACCTGTGGAAAAAGTGATTTTCTATTCAGATCGGGGTGAATTGCAGGAAGGGAGGAGGAATTTCAGGCTCTAAGGAAGACAGGTGAGTTGGCTAGATTGGCTCGTTTAATTGTGTGGTTGATTGATTGAATGTGGTCCTACGTTGGCTAGGTTGGCTCCTTGAATCGTGTGGTTGATTGATTGATAGGGTGTACATTTTGGTCCTACGTTTGGTGGAACATACTTTCATAAAATCGCATTCGTTTGTTGAATCGTCAAAATCGATTTCGAACAATAAATGAGTAAAGTGAATGAAGGACACATGTTATATTGTGCTTTCATTAGAATACAAGGAAAGTTTGGAAAGACTGAAGATCTAGAAAGTTGGGCCTGACTTTGTGATGAAAGCAACATTCGATTGAATGATTGATTTGAATGACGTGTGTGACAAATGTGAATTTGAATTACGTCCATGTTTGTTCCATCCCATCAGTATCCCACGCTCGGGTACTGTTCTGCATACCTAGTTTAAGGAATTTAAAATCTATACATTAACGATTAGCTGCAGAAATTGAAGTTCGAAGAGCAACATTTTCTGCTTGGACGATCACAAGACAAAATGAGCCCCGCGGGGTTTGAATTCGATAATGCCTTGATTTATTGATTGCTGGTTATGCGATATAGAAAAGGTGTTTGAATTTATTTAAAATCTGTGTTGTTAAAGTGAAGCATTTATAATAGCTCAATATTTTATATAATATTTTGATTTAGTCCCCAAATCTACTTTAAATATAAGGGTACCGTATGCTCGCGATCTCAAGGGACACTTTTCTGCCCTACCCGTAAATTTTAACCAACCCGGGCCATGCCTATTCAGTGCCTTTCATCAAATTACCACTGTAGGGACAAATACGGAAAAGCTCGACTGTACAATCAATCGATCGAGCACAACCAATAACCTATACAAAATGAACCAGAGAACAGTGAATCAGATTGAACGTTCAATCGAGTGCAGGGCCACACCGAAGGAAGCGGGGCTTAGCTGTCCCTTGAGATCGCGAGCGTACGGTATGTTATTATAATTATATTATTATTTTACAAACTTTCAAAATATGACTTTTATTTTAAATGAAATTATATTTCATTTCTATTAAATTCGAACCATCTAAATTTAAAAAGAGCCGCCATTGTCCGGCTTGACAGTGTTGCTGTTGATTGATTGTTGATTAGGTTGTTCGGGACAGCAGAATTGGAGTTTTTCCCTAGCCTCGTGACTCACCTCTTTGCTTTGCAATATTTTTCACAATGCAGCAGGAAAACTGAAGAATAGAAACCGTGTGGCCATTCGATTCGATTTAACAATGGGATCAATCGAATCGAGGCAGTAGACGCATAAGCTTTTTATGCGTACGTTGATTCTAGCGTTGATTCTAGTGTTGCTTAAATAACGTGTTAGAATTTAAATAAAATATTAAATAAATTCAGATCAACCGTCAAGATTCATTTAGATAAAATACTTTTTGATGTAAAAGAAAATAAACATTTTCAACATTAAAAATACATTTAACAAATATTCTTATATCTACAGTAAATTTAGTCATTTTTTAAATAAAAATCTGCTTTGAAATATCGATTTCTGTTTTTATGAATTTAAATGAAGTGTAAATAAAAATACGTTTCATTTAAAACGAAGGACCGCTTTCTGGGTCACTTTGAGAACCTCTTCTGATATCTTTTAGTTATATTTTAAGCAGACAGACAGACAGACAGACAGAGTGTTATACAATGGATCTGCATTGATTGATTGCTTGATTGATTGCGCACCGGTATGTTAAGTGTTTTCGCTGTTGCAGGTGACGCCCCTCTATTACCAACCCGCGAAGCCAGCCCGCCTTCGAATATCGTTTGGAATGAACCATCCCGCTAGCAGTTCCGATTTCACACACTCGCCCGATATGAACGCAGATTTGTCCACCATCACCAGCGCGCCGCCACCGTCTCCCTTCCTCGAGGGCGGACTCTCCATGAAAATGTCCCCCACGACACGGTCCCGCCTGGCCACCTGGACGGCGTCCCCGGATTCCGGCTACTCGGACGCCACCGGAACCGTCAAGTTCACCGGGGGCCGGAGTACACGGAAGCGGCGAGCGAATAGTTTGGAGAACCAAGCCGGAGGGTTGGGTAGTGAAGAGCTCGATGGAAGTATGTATGGATGGGGAGTGGATGGCCGGGTCGTTGAATTCTTTTTGGGTTTCTCGGTGTTTAGGCCTGCGTCGTTGCAGGAATGATAGTGGAGCAGCAACAGGATGCCCTGTCGGGAAGAATGGTGCAGCTTGAGGGGGGCCGGTACGGAAGATCTCTCTGCCTTTAAGAGTTACATACAATATAATACTGTAGCACTGCATTTTTTGGGGGGCTAGAATTGATGGCTTGTCTCAAGTTTTCTCAACAAAATGTGTGATTGAGGAAAACTAAGGCAACAATTAGAATCTTCCGTGATTTCCGGAATTGTGAATTCGCATGACGTTTACTGGTACAGTTAGTGTTCCTTAAATAATTGTCTGTCTTTAAATATAATTTTAAATAGATTTAAATCCGCCTGCAAGGTTTATTTAAATACGAAACTTTTTTATTTCGAATACAATAAACTATTTTATTTAAAGCCAAAAAGCCGCTTTGTGTACCGTTTAGACATCTTTTAAATGTACTTAAGCAGCACTAATTGAACTACTGTATTCCCTCGATAGATAGCGACAGTATACGGGTCACGTGACGAAATGGTTGCCCGCTGTACAGGCAGGGCACACGCTAGGGGAGGGACCAATTTAACGTCACACAGCTCGTGCGCTGTCGCTATCTATCGAGGAAATACAATACTCTCCTATAACGTTTCCTAATTTACGGTGCTCCCTTTGATCTGGGTAGTTGAACCGCAAATGGTTGAATGAACCTAGGACTGACATGTGAGCTGTTTTTTTGTCCACCGGTTTTAGATACCGGATGTGGAAGGGGCAGTTTTTGTGCTTGACTCATAATCATTATTTGCTTAACTTGCTGCTTGATTAATTGATGTATCTTGAATTTGGCTTTTTTAACTAAACCGCAGAATAGAATTACTATTTCAGTTCCCTGGTAGATTATTTGAATAGAAAGATATTTATTGAATTTAGGTTAATACAGATTTAACACTTTTTTGCTATTAACTCTCTTAATACCGGGCAGCATACACTCAACGACAAGATTGAGTACACTGGAGGGTCAGGGGAATGGGCAAAATGGGCGGGGCAGGGGGTGGTTTTTATACAATCGAACAATCAACCATCTGACCAACCCCTGCTCCGCCCCTTGTTACCCATACCCCGGACCCTCAAGTTTACTCGACCACCTGACCCTTGCAGCTTCAGCTTCAAATCTGGTCGTTGATTGTAAACTTGCTTGATTTATCGGTCACATTCCATTTTTCGTGCGGGTTTTGAATTGCTTAGTTCACAGTTTTTTGCTGTGATATTTTCGAAGCTTCTAGATTCACATCAAAAAATTAAAAAACATTTTTTGTAACTATCATTCCAGGAAGGAAAAGCTTCCCTTAGCATCACCTTGCTTAAACTTTGGAGTCTCACTACATTAGCGCACTCGGTGTACACAACGTTTTTCTTTCTGTCACACACACAAATTAGCGCTCTAGACTACGTGGCGTGAAGTCAAATTCAATTGAAATTTCGGATTTTGAACTTGCAAAAGCGGAATAATAATTTTTTAACCATTAGGAATAAGTAACACTGCCCAATGATTCTGCGTGTACCGGCAACATGCTGCAACAATCTTAACAAACTTAGTCAATCAATCAACCGTAGCGCACAGAACAAAGTTATTAGAAGCGCAAAATCTCATGTTCCTGTTAAAATCGCCATGAAATGGCTTCCTCCCATAAAGGTAAAAAGAGAAAAAGGCATTTGCTACATTCTTTGAACTAGAAATTTCTCCGGAATCTACAGTTTTTCAAAATGCATATAAATGCTCATCTCCACGGAAACGTATAACGTTTCTAAAATACTCCACATGGAGTAGATTCCAGACACGCATTCGATAGAGAAATAGATGCCTTTATTCAAATTTCTCTTGAATGCTTCTGAGAAATCGTGAAATGGAAGAGGGGGCAAAAAAACTCCAAAGGAATAAATTGATTAGCAAGACTGTTACCAGTTACCAGTACCAGTTACCAGTACCGGTTTCCAGTTACCGGTTACCATTTACCGGTTACTAGTTACCAGTTACCGGTTACCATCTAGCCTAGCAAATTGCTGGGGTGGATGCTTAACAAGGAAATTGCCGAATGATTCTTATGCAAACGATATTGAATCATTCGGCAGCTTCCTTAATGTAGCAATGTTTTGCTAGACCTGGTACTACCCGCATACCAAAAACACTTGACTACCAGAGAGTTAAAAGCTGGTAAGAAATATCTGAATCTGAAATATAATGACAGAGTAATACATAAACCAGTTTTTAAGTAAACTTACGAACTTTCATTTCCTTTTTTTGTTTGTTAGTAAAAGATGGAGAACTAAGTTTTACCATACAATCTCATCTTAGATAGAAGGAGTTGAAATATACGTGTATTTAAAGTATTTTTCAAATATGACCCCACAGTAGAGAGGAAGCTGTGGAAACCTTCGTCTACCCGCATCGTGTGGGTCACGTTGAACTGGTTGTGCTCCGACAGCCGGAAGCGCAACACCGTCCGCGCTACCAGACGGAAGGCAGCCGCGGTCGGATTAAAGATCGCTCCGGCAGCTTGAGCCCCGCTGTTCAGGTACGCTGCTTGAGCGAGCGTGGGAAAAGTCTCTCGAGCTTTATCTTGTTTTGCTCTGTTCTGACTTGAAATTTCTTCCCGTTGCAGTTGAAGAATTTCTCCGGCAAGTCCGCCATCCTGCAGGTCTACGTGGCCGTGGAGGAGGGCGTGGAGGCGCTGCCGCATCCGCTGTTTAAGATCTGCAAGGTGAACAACAAGACCGCCGCGCCGGCCGTTCTCCGCCAACTGTGGGGCAACGTCGCGGTGCTGGAGATGGCCTTCTCCGGCAAACGTGACTGGACTGTCGAGTACGTGTGACTTGTGCTTCTATTGTGTCTGTGTGTGTATGTGCGATTTTTATGCGTTTGTCATGAGACAAAAGTGGTGGTGACGCTTTTGGGCTTTGTTTTGTCGCCTGCGCGTCAAGGGCCTGCCCGTTCTTCAAACTAAACCACATTTTTCACATTTGTCGGTCCTCTTGAAAGCTTGGTTTATTTGTCTTCGTCTGCCCTGTTGGCTATTTATTGTGTTTATTGTTCCTGGACGATTTTGCTTTTAAATGCCATTATTCTCCTTTTATTGCCTGGATTCAATCGGGTCATGTCTGTCTGTCTGTCTGTCTGGTTGTCTGTCTGTCTGTCTGGTTGTCTGTCTGTCTGTCTGTCTGTCTGTCTGCTGAGGCATCTGTTTAACTGTCTAGGTATCTGTATGTTTTCGCCTATTTCCCTGTCTGTCTTTCAGGTATTTTGTTGTCATATCTGTCTGCATATTTGTCTGTATGCCTGCCTTAACTCTTCGTTTCTGCTCGTTTTGTTTCGTCCATATGTCTTGGTTGTCTGTTGCTCGCTTTTCATTTGCCTGTCTGGCAATTATGACGCCTGATTTCGATTCGCCTTCCAGTGTTGACTGTGTCAGTCTGCTGAAGCTGCGGAATGTAGACTGCGAGGAGGTACCAAAGACCGGGACCGTCGGAGGAGAGACATTGAAGCGGATACGCAACCGACGGGGAATGGGCGGAAGCGCCAAGATCCGACTTGCCTTTCGCGCCGTCTTGACAATGTACGACGGCAGCAAGCAGACACTCCAAGTCACCTCTACGCCTATTGCCTGCTGTATGTGTTGTTTAGATGTTATAGTAGCGTATCACCGTGATAATGGTTTTGCTGAGTCACATAATTCCACGTAGGTTCAACGCTAGGAACGCCGGAGGTTAATTTCCTGTCGCACCACAATGGACCGGCCTCTGGAGGATTGGAAATTATCGTCCTGGGGCGAAGTTTCCTGAAGAATGACTCCAAGTTGATGGTTGTGGAGAGATCGATGGGTATGGGCTTGTTGATATGTCTTAGTCGTGGTTTCTCGACGGTCGGTTTGTACTGCTGTTCGCTCCGTTCGGCTAAGTGAACCTAAGTGAACCTCACAGACATTTGGTCTGTCGAAGTGCCGATTAGCTTACCTGCATATGAGGCTCATCCGGTTGTGTAAGCTTGAATCTGTTGTAGATTTGGGTCATTCGTTTGCCTGAGTTCCAACTGCGGGTCCTGTTTCTCTGCTCCCATCCAGATTAATCGAACCCGGACTCTGTCTGTGTGCCTATCTGTCTGCCCCTCTGCCCCTCTGTCCCTCTGTCTGCCACTCTATTTGTCTGCCGGTCTATCTGTCTTCTTGTCTGTCTAGTCTGTCTGTCTGTCTGTCTGTCTGTCTGTTTGTCTGTTTGTCTGTTTGTCTGTTTGTCTGTCTGTTTGTCTGACTGTCAGGTTGCATGCCTGTTGAACAGTGATTGTTTACCTTCTTTCCGGCGGATACGTCTATCTGACTGTCTTGTGTGAATGCCTATCTGCTGCTGGAATCAAGTTTTTCGCATCCTTTTTTTCAGACGAAGAACTGATCTGGGAGCAGGAGGCCACGCAAATGCCGGATAAGTTCAATCAGGTGCATATCGTGGCGCGCCTCCCGCCCTACCGCGATCGCGATATCACCCGTCCCGTTCCGGTGTTCCTGTGCGTCCGCAACAACGACGGCAAGCAGAGCGACCTCATGCCCTTCACCTACACTCCCGACCCAATCGGCGCAGCAGCCCCCACTACGAGTCTTTCTCCTGCCGCTGCCGACCCGGCCGCCTCGCAGTTTCCCAACAGCAACTCTTCCGACTACCAACTAGCCAGTGGACCATCTATCCTTCCCAGATCGGAACAGGGCGACCCATTCCGCAGGTATAAATTTCAAAGCTCAATTAAACTGAAGAAGCTGAAACTAAGGCTGAATGAATTTTTTTATTTTGGTTTATCAGGTTTTAAAAAATATTAATGAACTTTACGTGTCTGTTAAACGTAGAAAATGTGAAAATCCATTAATTAATACATTGTACTGTTAAAATTAAGATGGCTGCTGGAATTTTGGAAACTTTACTCAAACAGGTGATGGAATAAAACTTATACATGTAAACAACCCGAAAAATATGACACGGCCAACTAATCTGTTGTTTTCCATTTTGAATCTCAGAAAATTACGTTATGTCAGTATTTTTTTGCCCTTTAAATTTGAGCTATAAAACAACTAACTGAATGAACTAGAACGTTATCTATAATCGTCCTTTAATTTGATTACCTGCATATTTGTCTGTCTGTCTGTCTGTCTGTCTGTCTGTCTGTCTGTCTGTCTGTCTGTCTGTCTGTCCAGAAATAGACCCAGATATAGAACCTAATCTGAAGACCATAACAATTTTTACGTACAGAAAAAATTGCATCTGTAAAAAATATATGAAATCTGTACTATATGAAAATACTTTCTGTTTGTGTATTTCCAGGCAACTCTCACTCAACTCTGGTTACGCTCAACCGGAACAGCTACCGGAACAAGCGGCACTGCCGCGCCGCCAGTCGGCTGGCCCTGGCGGCGAAGGTAACGTCAATGTCTCCCATCCGGCGCCCGCGGCCCCTGACGGCGCCACCATCGCCCACTACAGTGTGGAGCTTCCGGGCATGACGCAACCGATTATCATATCGATTCCCGTCGCGTCGACCGTCTCGGTCGGTGCGGTCGCGCCGGACGGCGGCGCCTCTGACTGCAGCTATGATCTCCCCTCTCACCACGGTCAGATTCAGCTGGTGCAACAATCTCAACAGCAGTTGTCCGGTGGCGCGCAGCAGGACCAATACTCGGACCAGTTTTCGCAGCAGCAGCAGGAACATTTTTCGCAGCCTCTGCAGGAGACGATGGAGCACGACCCGGTGTCCGCGAAGGCATTCGACGATCTGCTGCGGGAGATCCTCGGCCCCAATTCCGAGGACGCAGCGACCGCGCTCGGTGTTGGGCAAGGGCAAAACCTTTCAGCGGGTGAGATTTTTTCTCTCTCTCTCTCTCTCTCTCGGGGGGGGGGGAAGGCAGAACCATGCCAATTTTCGGAAGAAATGATTTTTTTTTATTGGTTTTGATTTATTTTGATTTATTGTTGATGAGAGTTGTTTCTTTGTTCTACCTTTCACAGAAGAATCTTGGCTATTGAGTGTGGAGGGCGACCAGTTGAACATCAACGACGACCCAGACGCGGACTTCTACCCCAGGTGATCTCCCCGTCAGAAGGGCCCCTTCTCACCTTGATGATTTATGCGCGCGTGAAAACACTTGGAGATTGTGCTTAACACAGTTTGATTAGCACACACGTGGCGAAACCCTTGCGCTAACCGAGTTAAGCCATTACACTCGTTGCATGGCTGTGGTACATGGCCGTCGAGCTGAAGTGCCTAATTCGGTCAGCGCAAGGTTTTGATCACGTGTGTAGTAACCTTCTTTTCTGACACAATTTTTGGTTTCCGGGTCTATTTTCTCTTGTTTTTTTTCTGACCGTTCTGTTACATCCTTTTTTTGACTTTCTGAAAAAGGCCTCAGAAAATCAAAAGTATGGTGTGTGATTGTATTTCATATGTATAGAAATTATACTGACGAAAATGAATCCAAAATATTTTCTGCATGGAAATATCATTGCTCCAAGTGTTCTCTGAGTTCCCTCTCGCTCTTTGTCACAGTTTTGCCTGATTAATAATATACACATCGTGTTACACAAGTTAAGCGCCTGCTATCTGGATTTTGCTATTCGTTCGAGTAGATTCGTAAATACTCAACAGATTGTCGAAATGTTAGCCCGACTGTTGTTTTTTCTGTCTGCCTACCTGCCTGTCTATCTTGTCTGTCTGTCTGTCTGTCTGTTTGTCTGTCTGTCTGTCTCTCTGTCTGTCTGTCTGTCTGTCTGTCTTGTCTATCTGTCTGCTCTGTCTGTCTGTCTGTTTGTCTGTCTGCCTGTCTCCATGTCTGCCTGCCTGTGTCTGTCTCTAGTTGTCTGATCGGACTGCTTACTCGTATGTCCGGCTGTCTCTCTGCTTTCGTACTTTGTAGTCTTCTGTGCTTCCTTCAACGCCTGCCTGTTCATCAACCTGCTCTTGCCTGCCTGCCTGCCTGTCTGTCCGTCCTGTCATTCGTCTTCGAAACTGTTTGTCTGTCGAAAGCCTCTGCGGCCGTGTTTTATTGCGAGGTCTCCCAAGTGCCTCTGCAGCACTGCGTCGTGCCATTTCGTTCCCTCATCATTCACCAGGCAGCCATCGTTCTCGCTGCGCGCGTGTGTGTGTGTGTCCACCTTGTCTCATCGCAGGCAGTAGTATTGACGCGCGCGATACAAAAAACTGTTTACCCTGAGCGATTGGGTCAATATGATTTTAAGTCTTAGCATCATTAATTCAAGGTCCCTGCTTCCTTCCACATATGCGCGAACCATACACACCGCTAGCGGTCAACGAGTATCAGTCATACTCTCCGTCCCTGTGTCCATATATCCGCGAGGTCTCTCAATTGGAGAGAGAAAAAAGGCGGAGTGACCAGGCAGACATTCTCACCCGCGATCGTTGCTTGACTTGGTTGGGTACTAGCTACACCTCATATATTCCTACGAGGTTGTAAGAGGTATCTCGAGCGAGATGCTGTCTGAAGGGTCTGAAGTATAGGCACTGCTGCTCTCCGTCTTGGCTTCAAGTGCCGATGAAAGCCTCTTACCTCGGTGGAGGATTGGCATGCAGGAGTGGTTGCTGTGTTTTATAAACTTTGCACTGTGCGCGGGAACTGGAATGGCTGATTTTTGATTAGCGCAAGCCGGGAATATTTGATGGAGCTCACTTGAGACGACGTGCAGTACCGGACGTAAATCTGGACGTACTGGATATCTCTATGAAAATGAGGGAAGGTTGCTGTTTTTGTTGGAGTTCTTGGAGAGGTTTGTGGTGGTGGTTGGGGCTGCTGTTTGCGATTTGGGGATCGGTGTGCCGCGGACAGGTGAATATCATCGGAATACCGCGGTTTGATCAGGCCGTGGAGCTGGTGCTGCGGAACGCCGGGGGACAGGAGATTGACGCGACGCGCCCGTTTGGTCCGTTGACGGTGGGCGCGACGTTGGTGCTGTTTTGTGAGACCAAGCATCCGACCGTCTCGCACCTGGCGTGGTGAGTTTTCGATTCTGAAGTCCGCGGGGACGTTCGGTTCGTATTTGGCGATCGATTGTAAGGGCCAAGTACCGAAGTACCGCACATATCGGCAGATTGCCGTAGCATCGATTCTGAGAACACAGTTTTTAACGCAGATTCATTAGGTAAATTAATTATATACTTTAGTAGGGATTGAAGAAAGAAAACTAAACTAAAATTAACTTAAAATTTTAAAGACTACTTTTTTTCAGTTTTTGGCTGCTTTAGTTTCTGAATAAAACTAACCTTTGTAACTAAAAGTTTCAGTCACAAAGGATTTAAATGAGAGAAACTAAAAACATTTAACTGGTCAGTCAATTTGATTGAAACTAAAATAAAAATCTTTATTACTAAAAGGCATTAAGTAAAAGTTTTATTTAACTGAAAAGCCAATTAGCCGTATAATTTTAGTTTTTGCCGTACCTGCCAAGAAGTCGAATATCAGATTGCAAACTGTATCCATTCCCTGTAGGAAATCGTTTTAAGAGTTACCAATAAAGACTACTTTTGTACAAGTATTACTACTACTGCTAATATTACAACATTTCTCTAACTACTACTACTACTAC
>LRSR01014522.1:0-10258 GCA_001579985.1 Hypsibius dujardini | reverse complement strand
TGTCTGTCTGTCTGTCTGTCTGTCTGTCTGTCTGTCTGTCTGTCTGTGAGCCTACTCGGCTGCCTATCTGTTATTGCGCATGCCGTTTAACGGAATTTCGTTCCTATGCGTCACATACACTCTACAGAAATCAATCAAACCAATAATTGTTACTCCAAACGCCCATACCACTTTGAAGTCGTTAAGCGATGCCATCAAGTCATCCAGCTCAGCTGTGGCCCCTCCAGCTTGTCTCGGTGACTGAGCAACCGGTTGAACTTTGCGGTTCGACGCCGGTGACTTGGGTCGCGAGATTTGCGGCGAAGCAGATCGTTCATCGCCGCGTTCTCTGGCGGGACTATCGCGATTCCGGTCGCCCGACAGCGTTACGGTGTTCTCGGACCGTGAGAATGTGTGGGTCACCTGCGAACCGGGGGCATAAACCCTTGTTTGTCCAAGACCTGCAGCAAAAAAAAGCCATCAATATATTAGTAAACAAAGCAACTGCCAAACATCCACAAAATTAGAATCTCGGAATACAACGTGCAGCTTTCCTCCAGCAATCACTCGGTGAAATATACGCAGGTATCAAACAATCAATCACTTAAGCGAGTTTTCAACTGCATCTAACTCAGACCAATCAATCAAGCAAGCGTTATTGTGAACAATAAATATAACCGCTATTCTTCCGATTCAGGCTGCTCCTTTTCGAGCATTTTTCAAGGGAATTCGGTTCAAAGAAAAATCCAAACAGAGACACTGCAGTACCGTACCTCCTGGTCTTCTCGCAGAATCCAGATCCGCCATCAAATTATCCAAATCCGCAAGATTGGACATTTTTGCCCCGGCGTTACTCGGATGCGTGGAAATATTCCGAAAAGAATAATACCGTGGTGCTGTGTGTATGATTTTCGGAATTGCTTCCTGTCGTGTGTATGGGCAAAACCGAAATATGACTTTTTGGCCGTAAGGGGAAGGCAGAGAGGAAGGTGACTTGGAATGGCGTGCAGAATATCACTGCTGATAAAGCGACGAGGCGTGCGACGAATGGAAAGTCGGGAAATATTTAGGCAAAAGGAGGCGGGGATTTCAGTGAGACACGGTGACTCACTCAAATCACTCTCGCGTCGACGGGTATATTGTTACGTAAACAAATCGACTAACATTCTTTCGAATCTTCTAACGTTTCAAACTACAGAACACGAGCCAAGCAATAAAAGAGACGTTTATGTACTAGAACATAAACGATTCGTCAATTACTGTATGTGAATATCGCTGTAAATTCATCGTCAATCAACTAATCAACCAATCAACCATTCAATCCAGGTCTCACAAGCTGCATCACAGCTCATCGATCAATTGATTGAGCATTGAGACAGTATATGTAATATCCCTGTAAATTCATCGTCAATCAACCAATCAACCAATAAATCCAGATCTCACAAGCTGTATCACATCTCATCGATCAACTGATTGAGCATTAAGACAGTATATGAATATCCCTATAAATTCATCGTCAATCAACCAATCAACCAATCAACCAATCAATCCAGGTCTTACAAGCTGCATCACAGCTCATCGGTCAATTGATTGAGCATTAAGACAGTATATGAGAATAATAATGCATGACTAGAGTATCAATGGACCTGGTGCCAACGCATAACAAATGTATTGGAGCGTTTTCACGCAATGTTGCATTATAAGCTTTCGCTAAAAGACGAGCAGTACTTGGTCAACGAAGTTTTAACAACTTAAGTTGGCGCCGCGGCACACTTGACCGATGATTCACACATGGCAAAAACCTTGCGTTGACCGAATTAAGCCATTACACTCATTGCATGGCTCTCGTACACAGCCGTCGAGTGGAACTGCTTGACTCGGTCAGCGCAACATTTTTGCCAGTTGTGCATGCAGCACTTCTACGTGTACCGCGAGTTGTAGTACTGTCCAGTGTCGTGTGACACGTTTCTATAACTTGTTTGGACACTTTACATAACTGACAACAAGGCCAGCCGCAGCGCGGCGTAAATTCTCTGCCGGAAATGTTGGGCGAAAAAATCGATACTGCCACGGAAAAGTGTGTTTCGAACGCTACTTATCGTTAACACACATTTTTCCACGATCAAACCACGCCCACGGATGGTAAAAAACCATCCAAGCGCAGTCGCCTGTCATGTTTAAAGAGGACGCTCTCTCCCCGCCAGGCGAGCAGAACGAAGCGTGGCTCTTCTCGCTGTTTAGAGTTGTTCGAGTGCACGTCCGCGCTGAGGCTCTTTCTTTCTGCCTGGGACAGACATGCAGTACAGTATTCGCACTGGGGCTCTTTCCTTCTGTCTGGTACAGACATGCAGTACAGTATTCGCACTGGGGCTCTTTCCTTTTGCCTGGTACAGACATGCAGTACAGTACATGTGTAATAATGATTCTGGTTGGAAGACCAGCCATGTTTATTTGTCACTCATCAAATATGGCTGCTTGTTTATTATCATATGCGCCAAATCTAATGCATAACACGCACAGTATAATATACCGCCGAATATATATCGCATTTCGTCTTCCCATAGAGAAAGCCAGCGTCTTGAACGCGAATATGTCTGTGTTCTTTCTTCATCACTGACTTGACTTGTGAGTGCGCCGCGCGATCAAGTGCGACAAGTTTTTGCGCGGCCCATATTTGGCGGTCCATGCTGGCTGCTATATCGTTGCAACGAAAGCTGAATGAGTCGAACTGGAGACCCATGCGTCATACACAGTGTACCCCGTATTACATGTACCGGCATTTCTCTACTAACAGTGCAAGTAATGAATCTATAACACACATTTGCAGCTAGACTGCTTTTCCACCCGAAACGGTACGCAACCGATGATTGATGCAAATACTCGTAATTAAGAGTCATAAACTTCTGCATGCCGGGTACCGGTATGTTAGGTTAGACCGTACAGACAGTGCTTTAACATGAAACAGGCTAGGCAACTTAGAAGGTTTTCCAGACACGGTCCCTAGACTGTGAGATCTCTTGGGCAGTGTTATTCTCGCAGAATTAACAGTTATTTATCATCCAGTGACGCCACTTGATCGTAAGGTCTACCTGACTGGCCTTTCGGGTTCTTCATTGATTTCCACTTACAGCCTCACCGGAATGTTTTAACAAGGTACCATCCGCCGCATTTCAAAAGGTTCCTAGCTGTTTAGGAAGATGTATGTACTACGGAAAGCCACAATATAAAGAATGAGACATGTTTTCGTGCATGGTTAGAACGGTGAATGGAAGAGCCCGTCAGGTCGTTAGCGTGTTTATGTGACCGAGATCTGACCAACACGGAAGAGTCGCCCAACAGAACTATAGACCCGCTAGCCTGTAGGCGCCCGCGTTATCGGTCCGTCGATGGTCTCTAGCGTCACACGATCAGGCAGGTCAGTCATGGGTTCTTCGAATCTCCCCGCGCGTGCCTGATGGGCGTGGTCGTAGTAATTCAGTAGCCAGTTTACGTTTAGTCATCTTGTGGATCAGACTGACAACGGTGAGCTCCAAATACAAGGAAACGCGTTTGTCTCGTGGCCCGCATCCGATGCGTGACGGAGAGTGCGGTCCACCGTCGACGGATGTAACGTCCAAGCAGACCACCCCGGCTACTGCTCTTTCTCTAGTCGTCGTTTCGTCGTTTCGTGTTCTTACGTTTCCATTTCGATGCACGTGTTACGACCTTACCATTACTATTACTGTATTAGTACTGTACTGTATTCGCTGAGACCAGTTTTATTTGTAACCTGTTATGGATTGTAAGTAGCAAACCCTTAGTTAAGTTACATCCCACCAAAAAGATGATCTTGCCAGTGTGAATAAAACTCATGAGTAGCAAGCGTTCCATACACTATCGGATGATCCAGGTTCGCACTGTCCCGGACGAGCAAATCCAATTCAAGCAAGAGAAGAAAGTTGAAACAGAAACGGACAGGCCGACAAGAATTAATACAAGCCATAAATTCTGTTGGGGATCGAACAAAGTAGTAAGCAACTTAGCATGCATGTACACACGTGGCCATAATTTTGGGTGGCAGACTTTAAGCCAAAAAGAGTGGTCCGAGTTCAAGCCGAATCAAGTCACCGAGCGCACTCACGCTTAACCACAGCTGACCATGCAGCCTTCACTTAATTGATCGATTGATTGAACTTGTTTATTTTGGCCGAATTTGGAGCAGCTTACTCAATATAATTTTTCCGCTTGGCCGGGCATCAAATCAAAGATTGAGGAGAAAACAGTGGCAAGTTCTAGCCAAGAGTGGCTCAAACTCAGACCACCCCGATGGCTCGAACTTTGCCACCCAAAATTGTGGCCATGTGTGTACTCAAGCTGATTTGTGCCGGGTTATCTGACAAGTGAGTGGTCACAGTACTGGCAGCCAGAACATTCTCGTGCGAAAATTGACTTGTATCCGATGCATGGTCCGATACAAAAACGGATATCCGATGCATGGTCCGATACAAAAAACGGATATCCGTTGCATGGTCCGATACAACTTCATTGAGGCATTTTCGCACGAGATTGTTCCACAAGAAAGGACTCCTTTGGTCTTTGACTATGATCCGGACCTGAAAGGTAAAAAAGCGCTACTCTGCAAGCACCAACGATCGCTGTACGCCGTACCGACCGTAATATAGGCACGCTCAGTTTTAGAGCGTCACCATGAGGGCGCAGTGCAAGACGTGCGGTTTTAAAATTGAAAATATAAGCCCGAAAAACTCGTGACCCTTTCGGGTTCTTTAAATCAATATTTCATACAACTATGAAACAGTTCTTAGGTACCACATACGGTGAGACACTACAAGTACTCCGACGTACAATTAATAAAAAAATGGTTGTGTGCATGCATGAGCATGGTTTATTTAATTACGTAACAGATAATTACTCTCTTCAATTACAAAGGATAATTAAATCTTTTGCGGTAATTAAACTATGCTCGATTCGAAATCAATGCAGTTTTGCCTTGCCGTAAGGAACTTCAGGGAACGATTTTGGCAACGCCCTCCCTGATCATTTTGGTACTATCGGACTGGAGAAAATATTTTAAAGGATTTTCATACAGGTGAAATGTGATAAAGACTTTCAAAATTTAAAATAAAATAATCAGCCTTTCTCCTCCGACCGAAGATAAAGACTGGATTTGGGAGGCTCCATAGCAATCCTAGTCAGAGAGCAATTCTGATTGTTAACAGACGTTTGATGGCAGGCATGGGTAGACTTGTTCGACTGCAGAATTTGGGATAAGGAACTGCAGGGGTGCGGAAGCAATTGTTCAAGCCACGCGGGTTTTCTCGGAGGTGGAAAAGGGCATGCTGATTGTGTTGAAGCTTAATTTTCAAAATGGTTTCAACACAATCCATCGGGATAAGGTTCTGGCCGCCGTTCAAGCAGACCTGCCGGAATACTACGCCCTCGTTCATCAAATGTACCGGCATCCGTCGGACCTGTTCTTCGGGGACTTCACCCTACCGTCTGAGTCCGGCATACAACAAGACAATCCATCAGATCCTCTGCTGTTCTGCCTTGTGACACGCCAGCTGTCGGGAGCTATGCGATCACGCCTGAACGCATGGTATCTTGACGATGGCACAAGTGGAGATACGGTGAACGTGATCAAAGACGATCTGAATTCGGTGATGGCGATGAGGAGAGAGATCGGCCTGGAACTCTACCTGGCAAAGTGTGGGTGTTCTGTCTTTGCAGGTGATGCAGTCAGCCAGGAAGAAGTTAGAGCCGCTGTTCAGCGTTTGGCACCTGACATTCCATTCCCCCACCCCGGAGTAGCTGTCACTGCTGGGAGGACCGCTAAAGCTGGAGGGCATTCCCACTGCCATGAACGTCAAAACTGTCACCTTATGTCTTCTGGCTAGCCGGTTAGACATTCTGCCAGCGCAGCAAGCGCTGTTCATCCTCCGGAACTGCCTCAGTGCTCCAAAGGTGAAGTACATGCTGCGGTGTTTGCCGGCATTGTCTCCTCCTGACTAGCTGGAGTTTTAACGAAGTTCTTCAGTCTTATTTGAAGACCATAACCAACACCGCCATGATGCCTGGAGTCTGGCGTCAGGCAACACTGCCGGTCGGCAAGGGTGGACAGGACATCAGGAAAACGAGTGTACTAGCTTATCCGGCCTATCAGACCTCGGTTCACACGTCCAGGGACCTCATCGCAATCATTGCTTCCTCAGCAGACCTGGACTACATTAGGCGACACGCGACTGATGCAGATTCACCGAAGTGGAGATACCGGCAGTTGTGAAGCGCCAAAAAGAATGAGACGGACCGATAGTGGATCGCGGAGCGAGGTTCATGTGGGCGGTTGCGAACGTGAGAGATACGGATAGACTACGTGCTTTTGTCAGCAAAGAGTCTGGTGCTTGGTTGAATGCGCTCTAAATTCCCAGTTTGGGCACTTTGCTGGACGACAACAACATATTTGTGAGTGCGGTGTGCGATTCAACGTGACGGACATTACGGTCTCAGCTGTAAGCGGAGCACAGGTCGGCCCGTGCTTCATTCTCCATTCTCCTTCATTCCACCCTTAAGGATATCATACAAAGAGCACTGGTGACCGGAGGCGTTCAATCACTTTTGGAACCGACTGGCTTAGACAGAAATGACGGAAAGCGACCAGACGGATTGACACTTGCTCCGTGGAAGAGAGGGAAACCCCTCGCATGGGACGTCACTTGTGTGGACACAATGGCCCAGTCGTACATCGGTGGATCCTTGACTGTTGCTGGCCATGCAGCGACAGAAGCGGAGAAGAAGACGTCCAAATACGAGCCCATCCTGGATCGAGTGCTGTTCGGACCTCGTGGAGTCCAGAGACGAAGACAATAGTTGCAGAGATCGCCGGAAGAATGAAAGAACGAACTGGCGAACGACGTTCACTTGAACTTTTACAACGGATGAGCATTGAAATTCGGCGTGATAATGCGGCGTCTGTTTTGGGTACTCATACTTTTTCTCGTGAATTATATGAGATCTTCAGCGTTTTGAAAGTTAAACGCTCAAAAGTATTGTTTGTTACTTTTTACGACTATGCGTCTGAAGTCCCTTCTTAAGTCTCGTGGAATCATTAAATTTTTTTCAAGCAAATGGGATGCGGTTTGCTCAACGACTGGCCCAGCAGGGCCCAGCATGGTTGATTGCTTGATTGGGCCCAGCAGGTGTCGTGGGCCCAGCAGGTGTCGTGTTCTTCGTCAGTCGTCACTTTAATTCCTTCGTACAGCATGCAGTAGGCTGCATTTCATAAGCACCCTTGAGTAATTTTCAAAATTTAGACTGCTAGTATTAGGAGTACAAATACAGAACCTATTAAATACGTTCTGTGCATTTCCTGGCTCTCTTCTCTTACATTATTCTCGGGTTATTCTGCGACAGCATTTTTTTGACCCGGAAGATCTGTTGACTCTAATCATATCAGCTCGAATTTTACGGGAATCGATGTGGATTTAGCTGAACAGTCAGGTATGAATACGATCGATTAAGCTCGCTCGTGTTTAAATGGGTCCTGCAAAGACAGAGTATACAGTTAAAAAAGGATGGATTTCAACACAATCAATTCTATTGTTTTCTCCTCATCTCCCAACAGTTTGAAATGATTTTTATTCTCATTCCTCGCCCACCATTGTCATGCCTTTATTTGTTTCAGATAGAAGAATACATTGGTAGTTTTTGGGGACGATGTCCGCTCCGGAGCCAGCTACGCCAAAGGCGGTAAAAGGCAGTGGGAACGTTCCCAGTGGGACAGTACGGACCATAAAAGAAGTCACCTGCCAACGCTCTCTGGAATTTGATCTTGTACGATTCACTTGGAACGTGGAAAACTTCTCATTTTATCGTGATTCAAGGGGACCTCTTTATGATGTTCTGGAAAGCCCTCGTAAGTGCGATATGCAGTAATCTCTGAGGGCGATTTCACGCATTTCGTCGTTGCGTTGATTCATTGATTCCATTGATTAGTTTGTTAGTTGAATTATCTTGTATATTTCTCAACATTTTATCCATTTCACAAAGGGAACCTTAGCATTTGCAGTCCTAGATATGGCAGGCAACAAGTAACCTAATTTTTAGCAGTTAACTTTTCAAAGAGCTTACGTTATCATCTCATCCAGCGCTCTTGGAAGGGAGAGTACCATTAACCGACGCTGTCGATCGATTGATTGATGGATTTATACGACAAAGTTGTAGAAAGTGAATGTTGAACGGTTGAACCTAATTACATTCTTTGCTTCACTGTTTTTGTTTATTTCCAGGATTTCAAACAGATGATGGGCAGTTCGACTGGGTGTTACGGTTGATCGTGTAAGTAGATCCAGTATTATTAAGCCGAGCTCCGGTATGATATTTTTACTTAATAAGCAATTCATTCCACATTTGGCTGTATTTCAGACATCCGCGCCCTGACCGTCCGGGTGATGAACTGTGTAGAGATTCGGTACAGATCTTCCTTCACCTTCATACAGCACCTCGTGATACGGCACACCTCAAGTGTCAGTTTGTCTTCGTGCGGCATTCCGGTATGTGAAGCACTGGTTTCCCACCTTGATTTCATCTCGACCCTCAATGCTATCCTTGCAGGCACACCGAAAGAAGACCACACGTATCAGATCTCACGGTTCAGAGAATTCCGTCGTGGTGAGACCTGGGGATTCAGGCGATTCATTCAGCGGTCCACTCTGTTCGAGGCGAAGAATGGGTTTGTGCAGAACGACCGTTTGACCGTGAAGATCAATCTTGACATCATTCGGGGTGCGAAGGATGAGGTACAGAAGAGCAGCCAACCCGCTGCAATACCGAGAGATGACGGATTGGCTTTGAGCATGGTAAGCTGCAATCCAGACAGGGTACGTGGTTTGGGAAAAGACTTGACATTATTTGTTTGGATGTAGGCTCAACTGTACCGGTCACGCCACTTCTCCGACGTTGTGATTGTCGCTCAGGATATGACAGAGTTGAAGGCCCATAAAGCCATCCTCGGTTCCCGGTCTCCCGTTTTCGAAGCTATGCTGTCGGTACGTTTAAACCAGATGATGCTCGACTTTCGGTAGTCGGACATTCTTCCGGAAATTTTGTCACATATACTGGCCGATAGAAACATCAGCAATTGTTTAGCGATTTACAGAGGCATGAGCCATGTCCCATGAGCCATGAGCCATGAGCCATGTCCCATGTCCAGACCTGCGTCTGGACATTGCTCATTCTATATCTGACTGTTACTTTTGTTTTGGCTGTTACAGCACGACCTCGCCGAGAAGCAGTCTAATGTGATCAAAATTGATGACGTTCCCAAAGATGTCTTGGTTCGTTCTGCTCTGGTGGGTCTTCAATTTTTGTCTTGACTGACGGCGAATTCCGCTTTTGTACAGGAGGCCTTCCTATCATTAATTTATACCAACACTTCTCCGGGTCTCGAAGAGCACGCCGGCTCGCTATTGGTCCTAGGGGAGAAGTACCAGATTTCGGATGTGAAGGAGAAGGCGGTGGATGTGCTGCGGAAAAGCCTGAGCATCGGTAATGCCGGCGATCTGTTAGTGATGGCGGATCTGCACAACGTGGCCGACCTGAAGGAAGACGTGAGTCTTTGTAGAACTCCAGATTATGTCTTTTTCGTACATTTTCATGAATTTATTCATGGCTGCCACTTGTTTTGTAGGTGATGGATTTTATCGTCAAGCCGGACAACTGGACCACCATCCGACAAACGGAGGCTTGGATCGAGTTACGCAACGCTAACCCTTACCTGCTCGAGGAGCTTTTGGACAAGGTCCAATCTCCGAAGAAGATGAAAACTGCCACCGGCTCCAGTCAGCGCTGAAACTTGCGTGTCCCGATTTTGTTCTTTGTACTTTATTTTCCCCTTCTGCTTTCTGCAATACATGTCCGCCTCTTCTGTTTTTTTTTGTTGTTTTTGCACTAATGCAGCGACCGACCAGTTTCGTCTGTCGACTCATCAATACATTTTTTAGCGTGTCCCATGATTGTCTATTCGGTGCTGTTACTGCCACTTGATGAGCATGTCGCAGATTGCGCGAGGTACGTCATCTGTGCCCTCGTTTACTACGTTTTTTTACCACTTCTACCTCAGGAAAAAGGCTTTACCTTGCTTGATAAATTAACAAGTAATCCTGTAGAATTTGTTACTCTAACTTAAGACAACGTAGTTCTTGAAGGGACGTCTACAAACACGCACGGCATGCGAAGTCAATGAAAAGTCGCAGAACCGTAGTACAGTAAGCGACAGAATTTAATC
>LRSR01014520.1:0-20050 GCA_001579985.1 Hypsibius dujardini | reverse complement strand
CAATATTGATGTCAATCAAATTTTATTAAATAGCTTTTTACAAAGAGTTTTTGCGCGGTTTTTTAGATCACGGATAAATTCCTTTTCTCCGGACAATTTTTGACTCTTTCAAGTCCCTTAAAAATTATGTGCTTGTAATAGCACGCTCGATTGAAAAAAGCCACATAAATTCATTTGGGGCATTGTTTTATTGTTATTGTCCCTTTATTGGGAGATTGACTAGGTTGATTCCCTCTGACCGGCTAAACTCAGTTCTGGCTAAATTCGGTTTTGATTTAGACGAAATTTTGTTGTGGGAGTTTTTAACGCAGCCGTTTTTTTCATACTGTTTAGAAATTGTCAGTGCGTGTCCAAACGGCACCGTCATGGATGGCACTTCCCTCACCCACCTCGTCGGTGAATGCCTGGAAGACTACAAGGTCAAACAACCTGAAGGTTCGGGAGGAGCCAAAAATAAGTGAGCTTTGCTTGAACCAATCAGACTGTATACCAATCAATCAACCAATCAATCAATCTGACTGTATACCAACCAACCAACCAATCAATCAATCTGACTGTATACCAACCAATCAACCAATCAGTCAATCTGACTGTATACCAACCAACCAACCAATCTGACTGTAAATCAACCAATCAATCAGTCAATCTGACTGCCCATTTTGCGGCTAAAATGCTTCAGTGTCCTCTTGCTATAGGCGGTTGATGATTGAGAAATTGTGGCAGCAAATGCGACCGGACAAGCCGCTGCGCCCCGATTCCGGAGAGGTCTCCACCGCGACGATCCTGAAGGTTCTTGGAAATCGAACGCTCTCCTCACGGTTGAATTTTAAGCCCCTGCTTCGAAATCGCAGCGGCATCGCAAGAGACCAGAGAGCCAAGTTGACACTGCCGGGTGTAAAAATTTCCCAGGATAGTTTGCTGAAACCGGAAGTAGACCTGCGATTGACCAGTCCCAATGGTGATGAGCGTGATCGTAGAAAAGGTGACACTTCGACCGATGCGATTGATCGAAAGGGCGATCGGTTGATGAAAAAATAAGATTTGGCGCGTGATGTTTCACTGGGTGTATGGGCTGTTGTTTGGGTTATCACTTCTCAGTTCGTTCGAGCATTTCGGCCATTTGATATTAATGTGCATAAAAATCGCTGCAGCGGATCCAGCCGGATTCGATTAATGTCTAGTTCGCTAATGCTAAAGTGCGTTAATGTGTTGCGAGCAATGGTGGAGTGGAGCGTCGGACTGGAAGAGCGATGGCGATAGAGAAGGTTCAATGACAGGGAGGAGCAGGTTCACATGTACATAGAGGCCAGACAAAATGAGTGCCGGAGGCCCGAATGGTCGACGTTGACACGGAAATCGGGACGGATGGAAGACTGACAAGTGAGAGGTTCACGCGGTGCTGTACCTGTCATTGGCTGTCGGACGGACGATGGGGCGGAAGGCTTGAACGGAAAGATGGCCAGTAGAGCCGAAACTGTGTCCTGGAACTGATAGGTTGACGGAGAGACGGAACTGATAGGTTGACGGAGAGACGGAGCTGCAAGGTGAACGGGGAGACGGAACTGGTAGGTTGACGGAGAGACGGAGCTGCAAGGTGAACGGGGAGACGGAACTGGTAGGTTGACGGAGAGACGGTACTTCTAGGTTGACGGAGAGACGGAACTGGTAGGTTGACGGAGAGACGGAGCTGCAAGGTTGACGGAGAGACGAAACTGGTAGGTTGACGGAGAGACGGAGCTGGCAAGACCACGGGGTGCTGCACTAAGTGCACTAATAGAGAGGGCTAGTCGAATGAATGTGGGCTGGAGCATTGCGGCAGAAGCTGGACGCTCCATGATCCATCCAACCATCCATTATTCGGTGAGCCCTTCCGTCCCTTGGACAGATCGTTCACTACTTTTACCGACTGGTTGTGCACCACGACTTATCCAATCATCTATTACTCGGTAAAGCCCTCCATCACACTAACGGATCGTCCGCTGCTTCGGTAACTGTACGCGACGGTTGGCACCCTCGTAAAGCCTATGCCACTCTTATTTGGTAATATATTGCTTGTTGCTATAGAGCATTAAATGCACGACGTCATACGGTCGAATCTTTTCAATTAGCTAACTAGTCTTCCGCATGTACTACTCCGATGAGCGATCACCTGCACACGGTTTCGAATTCTCTTCTTTTACGTACGCCACCATTGAGATATCATGCCCCCCAGGAAGATTGAACTGAAGGAACTCACCCGGGAGCTCGCCTTTGTGCCAGGGTAAGGTCATCTTTTCACATCTTTTCCCGGCACCTCAAGCGCAGTCCAAGTGGTAACTTGGAAGTTACACTGCTTTGTAGCTACACAGGATACCTCCCCGGGTATCACTTGGTATTTGGCACGTCCGCCGGACAACACTCCAACAACCATCTCACGCGAGTATGGAACGCGGGCGGGAAGAACGAAGTGCAGACCCTCATGCCGACGTTGTACTACACCGAAGCGGACCGACGGAGGGCCGAGTGTCTGCTGCAGCGGGAAGAAGGCGTGCTGGAGCACCATCACCACATGCAGGGCGGATTGCCGAAATTCACCACCCATATTAACCCGAAATATACAGGTCACGTGGTTTGTCACGTTGGAACTTGCTCCCATTTTTGAGCACAAGCTGTCAATAGATTGGTTGATTGCAACTGAGTGTCTGAAAATTTGAACTGCGAAAGATGTGAAATTCGCGTGTTAATCCAGACAACTTGTCTTCACATAGTCACGAAATGAATGAAGCGGTGCATTGAGCGTTAAATTGAGCAAACCGTTGAACATCTCTTTCCATTTAGGGTACTTCCCTTATCAGCAACATCGTTACGCCAAACGCCATCCCGTTCGAGCGCGGGAAGGCGCTCTGGAGATGCTGAATCGTGACCGACCATCCTGCGACGCCGGTACACCGGAAGGACTCCATCTGGAGCCGGTTGAGCCGGTCCCCAATCCGACGACAGGGAAGGATTACGGCCACTACCTGAATAATGTCAAGAACGCCGAAGACATCACCGATTACTACGTGCCGGAGGTAAACAAAGCCCAGACGAAGCCGTATCGGCTGCCACCTGGAGACCCATTGAAGCGGTTTCCATACGGCTACACTGCATGGTTGCCGTTCACGACAGAGCATGTAGGCTACACACGGGGTGACCTATCAAAGGTCTGCCTTAAGGAGTTGGATGAGCATATGGATGCGGTGGATAAGTTTCGGACATCCCCGGCGCGGACCCATCCGGTGCAGGAGAACTTGCCAGAGAGCTTAGATCGGGTGCTACATGGTGTGCCTGGGTATACAGGGTACAAGGAAGCCTCACGGTATCGATATGGATATACGCACGGACAGGTATGGTTTTGCAAGTTACCATAAGCACAGATACTGGCACATATACATCCACAGGCAAAAGTACAGGTACAGACAGACAGACACAGACACAGACACAGACACAGACACAGACACAGACACAGACACAGACACAGACACAGACACAGACACAGACACAGAAGCTAGAAACAGGCAAACATAGATATTAATACAACATTAGGAAATGCCATGATGACAATTGGCTTACAGGAGATGAAAGAGGTCGTTGAAGGACGCCATCCGTGGCTGAGTCAGAAATGCATTGACTACATGGGCGCGGCCTTGAAACCCTTAGACAGCCAAGTCAACGCTAAAATCGAAGCTGATTGTCAATTTCGGAAGGGCTGTGATAGGCGACAAGTCTCGTAGCAGAGTTTCATTCTTATTTTGAAGATTTTGCATTTCGAATGTTTTCTTAGCCGTCCGTTCACCAATAATACACTTATTACAAAATCTGAACAAGCCCTGATTTTGTCACGTCATGTTTACGACAAGTATTGCACTCTGTCTTACGTCCGAATGATGATTGAGCAGGATTTCTGCTCATACAAAGTTGCATTGCCTTGAATACTGCAGAGCGACCTGTCGGGAAACATTGGTCAGCCCACCCAAGCCCCAATCACGAAAGCAAGCAATGTGTCTGTCAGCCATAACGAGACTGTCACCAAGGATGGAAAATTTAGTCTTGAGACTCATCTCGAGGATTTGGCAACGCCTCCTCCAGACACAGATGTCTTTAACGTGAGAAGTGTTTCTAGATTAATGACTCACAGCCATGTTTAAAAAACCTTAGACACGGTTGTAGTAAGCATGCATGGTCGTATAACATTGACATGCTGGTTAACCAAACTTATGAAGGTTTGTGGAAAAGATCACCGAATCTGCTCAAACGACTGCTGCGAAAGATGTGACCGCAAACCACGTCTCTGAGGATGAGAATGCCGAACCTTAACCACGAAGGCACCCGACGAGAATACTCAGACACCTGTACTTGTCTAGATGTCTTTCTTACTCCGCGTGATCGAATTCCGGACGACCTTTTGATCAGATTCGGTAAGCGAATGTTGTTGCTGTTTTGGTACACGATTGTTGTAAACGAATGTCGTCCTGTAATTAGGTTTGGCAAACGAATATTTCTCTTCATGCTTTCTCTTAAGTATTATCAAGTATTACGATATAAGTATTTTCCTCAGCAAATTCGATGGTCGTGATTGACTTAAAATGTCCTGTGATCTCATAATGGGTACGTTCTAATTCTCCAGGACGGCCAACTTATGTGGACATATGTGGACATATGTGGACATATGTGGACATATGTGGACATATGTGGACGGCCAACTTTATGTGGACATAAATTGCGTATGACTGCATGACTAAATGATGAGCTGGCTGCTTTTGGGCGCATTACAGCGCGGCAGATATCACTGCGTGCTACCGCTTTACCGTCATCCCTGCGCTAATGTTAAGGAATATGCATGCACATAAGAGATAGGAAGGTTAGGAATACTTGTTTATCTCCCACGCACCAATCTTATCGGCGGATTGGGGCGCCTCAAAAATCGTCATACTGCTTTCCGAAACGGATCATCATAACTGCCCATGAACGGATGATTTCATGCATACAACGTAGGTGACTACTATGCACACATGCTCATTATCTGCAATATTCATAAAGTAAACAGTATACCGTAATCCCCCGATCTCAAGGGACACCTTTTTGCCCTACCAGTTAATTTCATCCACCCCGGATCTTATCTGTTCATCACCGTTTGCTATTGTTCACCTACAATCAATCAATCAACTGATTGAATGTGTCTGTCAAGAATTTCGCTTAATCAATCAATCAATCGCTGTCAAGTTCCGCTTAAATTTCAACCAATCACGACACAGTGAATCCGATTGAACAGCTAACCGATAACTGGAGGGGGTGGGGCTTAACTGTCCCTTGAGATCGGGGGAATACGGTAACTGGTCGCAAGTCTATCTGAGGGTACATATATAAACAAATGTAAGACCTGATGTGGTTCTTCCCACAATAGTCTCTCTTATTTCTCTTATTGAGCGTTTACACTACACACTGTACCACATCAGGTTTCCTTTTTGTTAATTGTGTCTATACGTAAGTAACCCGCAGCAGGAGCGAAGAGGCACACGTATTCCTACATACAGTCTTTCGAGCATTTTCAGAAAGCTTCCAGAACCGCACGCAGCAGTAGCAATGGACATCGCGGGCGGTATCTTAAAAAGCATTTCCACGTCCTTATTGACTAGGGGAACCATTAACATGGTGGAAGGAGTTCGCAGCTGCTTCCCGGACTTGAATCTGCCGCCCCCGACGGTCGTCAGTACTCGAATTCCCAACCTGTTCGGCGACCAATTCCCCGAACAACTCCTGGCCATCCAGCACATCATTAATGAGAAGCTACAGGACATTCAAGACGTCATCCTGCAAGAATTCCGCTCCAAGAACTGGTGTGAGCAGTACAACACCGTTCTTCAAGCCATTTACGTTGTACAGAAAAAGTATAAAGCCTTCGAAAGCGCCCCCAACGGATTCACATGGAATGAATTTCGCAACGAATCCCAAAAATTCAACCCAGCCTCGCAGATGGATTGGCTCTTGACAAAGATCACCACGACTTCTGTCTCGTGGGAGAACCTGCTGGAACAACTCACCACATTATGCGGCACCGACTTCGAGCTGTACAAACAATGGGACACGGCCATCCGTCTGGCTTTTTCTGAGGCCTACCGTCTCCGCTTGACCTACCTCATGCACTGCGCCTTCTCCGAGGCCAACTACATCAGGAACGATCCGTTAAGCACCAACAACACCACCAGGGAAGAGTTGGAACAGACGGTCCTGTAGGAGATGGAGAGCATGGAACGACAGTCGGCAACGCTGGTCAACGCGATGGACAAGAAGTACCGCCAGGTGAAGGCCGGTTTTCTCATCCGAGATTGCGGCGCAAAAATGCATGATCGAAACAGTCACTGCGGAGGGGGCGAGGATGGGAAATGCTGCGAACTGGGCTCAAAAATCTATTCGATTCTTCGGGACAATAAGTCTCCTGAGCACGACATAACTGCCGCGCCGATTGCGCAGAAGTTACGCTCCTCCTATCCCCTTTTCAGATGGTCCGTGGTGATTGTGAAGGACTACAGGGACGTGGAAATCCTGGTTAATCCGGCGCACATCCCCAACGTGTGGATTCAACGGTACGGCTCGAACACGCAACGCCTAGGTCTGTCGCGGCGAGTTCGGGAGAGTTTGATCATGTCCTACGGTCTCGGATCGTACGGCTGCTTTCTTTGTTATCGCGACAAGGCAGAGCCGGCTGTGCTGGTGTTCTTCGCGGACGCCGACGCATTTGCTGATCCGGAACTGACAAATGCCCGTCAACAGATGCAGACCCTCTGGAACGGGGAAGACGTCCTGCGCGGAATGCTCCAGGAACAGAGCGGTAAGGGAAACATCTACCGTTTGATTGGGAAACTATGCGAAATGGACGTGGCTCACGTGCTGGGAGTGGGAGGCTGCTTGAGCAACGATTTTGGATCCACCGGGGTGGATCTCTTTAGCGATGAGGTTGGGCGCTTTCCGATCCGGCTGGGAGACGCCCGAACCAGTTCGGACGTCTTGTTTTGGCCTGAACCGGCCAAAGCTACCAAATCAGTCGACTGCCAACTCGATGAAGCTAAATCCGCCTTCGCGACCCGACTTTAACAAAAATTAATGCGATACCGGAAAACTGTATATGTAGCTTAAAAAAAGGCCGTAGGCAGAGGCTAATTATAAAGAACGTACCAGTCAAACAAATAGACATATAGCCAGTCAAACAGTAGACAGGTATGGATACAAGCAGACAAGCATGCAGACATGCAGGCAGGCAAACAGACAGACAGACAAACAGACAGACTGACAAACACATTCACCGTAGCCCAAATGAGCCCTCACCTGAACACACAGCCTTCGGACTCAACAATTGGTATATTTATCATTTTACAGGAGTCAAACCCTCATTGCGTGTTATTCAGAATTATGTGCAATTTTGATTATTAGGTACCTTTGAAACGGCGAGGCCTATTCGCGGGAAAGTATATGAAGTGCGTAAGGCAAAGTTGTTGGATAAAGCCGCCACAGAGGTTGCCGTGAAGATCGTTAGTCTTCCTATCAGCTCGGCCGTGGATAACCTGACAGCCACTAGTCGGACTGTGGGGATCTTGGATGCGACTCTGTTGATTCTAAAAACACTCAATAATCCACACGTTGTTCGTCATCTGGGCCTCCAGGCGAGTCCTCAAGAGCGTGGGGGCAGACCCGCGAGTTACCGCATTATCATGGAGTACTGTGGAGGTAAGTAGGAACGGCATACATTTTCACGTCTAAAGCGGAGTTCGCCTCCTTGTCGTGGACGAAAATTACTCATAGCATCTGGTTGCCGTCAATGTTGACCACAGATAACATATCATATTACTGTACCAATTACTAACACAAGGCGTCGTCTGTAACGCTCCTTGTCCTTTGGAAACTGCTTTCGAAAATTCGGCAAGCCAACCTTTTTTGATTTAACTGTCTTACGAACATTGTGACAAGCTAGCATTTTTTTTGAATCGAATAGAAGTGTTTCAAATGTGCAATGACGCTAACCTAACACACGTTTGAAAAACAGGTAGTCAATGAGACGGGATGGTCTCTTTTCTGGTCCACGGGGGTTACAGGTTTGAAAGTATTTAATCTCAGTCCGTTACAGCAGCCTACCTGGGAAATACCCAAAATCAAGTCAATGAAATAAATTTGGGCAAAGGACAAAATTCCTAAACCCATATAATTTAAAAATTATGCTTAAGGGTGGGCCCAAATATTTCTCTGCTTGACTATGACAGACTAGGCGTTGATCCAGAGAAAATCTGCATACACAGTTTGCATACATTTTGAAACATCTGGAGCCTTTCGACATGTCCAGCTAAATTCAGAGATCAGCATGACCCCTGTGTTTCTGTATTTTTTACAGGTGATTCGCTGGCTTCTTTTGCTAATGGAAAAGGCGGTGAAATAAAGCAGACTATCCGCTTTGCGCGAGAATTGCTCGACGGACTAGCATATCTCCACAAGAAGAACCTGGCTCACCGATTCTTCTGCTGTGAGCACGTTCTGTTTAGCGGTAACGAACCGGGTGCTGGCACGCTTAAAATTATATCAGTTGGAAGAGTGGATGATGCAGTTAAGATATGTGGCCGCAGTTACTTCCCTGTTCAGGAGAGAGCGGAGCGGTTCACGCCACCGGAAGGCAACGAACAATACGGCAGCAAGACCGATGTATTTGCCTTTGGCTGCGTCGTTCTTCACTTATGGAAGGGCTCGCGTCCATCCTACACCCATTTCGATCTTCAAAAGCGCGAAGAATTTCTGCGACAACTAGACGAATCGCTGCGAGGACCGATTGGCAGATGCTGGGATATGAAATACGACGAGAGACCGTCAGCTCTCGAGCTGCTAAATTCCATTCCCTTTAAGGCGCAATAGTTCTTCGTATATACAGGCTCAAATTAAACATACATTATACAGGCGTATATGTATTCGTGTCACTGTGACTTCTTTTATCGTATGTTTATTGTTTCGTTGATTTTCGAAGCGTCCAGTTGATTAAACACGGTACAGTCTACGAGACACGACGTAGAGTTAAAAGTTTTAGCAAAATGTTCAGCCGGTCCAAATTTACTGATCGCGGCAAAATCTTGTCGGCAGTTTCATGGCCTGGCCACTAAACGCGTGCGCACGAGACAGACCACACAATCAAGAGACTACTCAATTCTCTCTCATTGTCAGATTGTGGGACCATCGATTACGGTCCCATTCTAAGCATGCAGAGCCCTTTCAATTTCAGTGAAAGGTTTAAGTCTTAAAATACGCCAACATGCAAGGAACAAAGGTCATGTCTTCTTTTTCATATCATCAATTTTTCGGTCATTCTGCTCCTTAATCTTCGACAGATACGCGACAATGCCCAAAAACTCGGTCGCATTCACTTCCTTATTCGGATGGTACGAGTTGAGCTGTTTCGCCAGCGCCTCGATATCGGCTTCCGGCACGTCTCCCAGCTGGAAACCTTGCAGTGTCTTGCGGACCGCCGTATACGGCATTCCCTTTCCTCCAGGTCCTGCGGTCTCGCTTCCAGGCCCGGCGGTCTCGCTTCCAGGCCCGGCGGTCTCGCTTCCAGGCCCGGCGGTCTCGTTGAACTTGCGCAGATACGAAGCCACATCGTTGATGGCGACTTTGACGGCACTGCTGCGGACTGATCTAAAGCCCATCTGTTCGTCCACGTACTTTGTGGCCATGGCGGTTTGACGAGCTTTCTCCGCCGGATCCCAGGCGAGTTCTTGCCCCATTATCTCCACCACCCGAGGCAGGGCTTCTTTGGCCGCGTCGACGTCCTGGAAGGCCAGCCGCATTCGGCGTGCCAGCACGTCGGTCGCGTTAACTGCGTATTCCTTGAGGGCGTAGCGGACTTCCGCCTCGATGTAAGGGTACCGGTCCACGAGGCGGTTGCCCATCAAAGGCCAGGTCTTCCCGGTGGGGGCGCCGAGTTTGATGACTTCGAGGCTGCGATCGCCGTACTGCTGGGCCAAGTGCTATTTCGTCGGATAATCGAGTTAGCGTTGAAAGTACGAAATGTGGCAAAAACCTTCAACTAACCAAGTTAAAGCCACTTTTCACTGGTGGCCAGCAAAACAGGGTGGTCCGAGTTTGAGCCATATTTGACCTTCGCGTACCACTGCTTTTATCGCTTGATTGGCACATATTCATCATTAAAGTTTCGGCAGTTCACTTGTCGAAATTAATAAGGTGATCTTTGTTGAATTTTCGGTCGTAAATTTTCGGTTAAAATGAACACACTTTTTTTATTAAAAATGACGAATTTTGTGCAAGTTAACTTTCTCCGATCGGTCGGACATTTAATCAATAAATCCAGCAAGGGAAAACGCAGTGGCATTCGAAGGCCAAAATTGGCTCAAATTCAGACCACCTTATTTTGCTGAGCGCCTGTAAAAATTGGCTTTAACTTAATCAGTTGAAATTTTTTGCCACATGCGTATATGTCGAAAATTCATATTGACCCGTATATGTCGATAAGTCATATTAACCCATACATGTCGATAAGTCATATTAACCCATACATGTCGATAAGTCATATTAACCGTCAGCAGTGACGCAAACTGTTTGGTGAATTACCTTGGCGACTTGCCGATCGACACCGTATTCGTTGATCAACCGTACGAACAATGTGCTGTCGTAGCCTGGAACATATTACTGTACGCTCCCGATCTCAAGGGTCGATTTTAGGTCCGGCCCGAAAACACGTTCCGTCGCTCGCTTGGTTGTTCATTCAGATTCACTTAAACTTTATTGACTTCAAATTTTGGAAACCGAAATCATCGTTTCAATCAAGCAAGGTAGCACAACCTGTCAGGTAAAACCAACGGGCCAATCACGGACAAGTGAATGGAATTGAACGATCCGCTCAAACTTGATGTGAATCAACGGGGGTGGGGCATAATCGACTCTTGAAATCGGGAGCGTACAATAGTCACCGTAGAAACCCGATAACTTTAGGGGAACGCGCTCGGTTAAAGCGCGCGCTCGATTATTTTCACCGGCCGGTACGGAAAATAACACCCGGTCCTATTACCAATTAATCAACAGGCTGTAGTCTTGTGTCCCGACATTTGAAGCAATCAAGCCCAGGCTTTTCTTCACATGTGTTCTGCTTAACCGAGTGCGAACCAAACTGAATCAGAAGTTGAATTTGAATCACATCAAAATTCAACTTAAAGTTGAATTTGAATCACATCAAAATTCAACTTAAAGTTGAATTTCGATGTGATTCAAATTCTGACTTTGGCAGCTACGTAAATACACGTGACAGTTGTTTGTCACAGTAACAATTACAGTACCATGAGCGCCTTCCAAGTGAAACCCAATGGTCTGCGAGTGCTTCATCAGCGGGTTCAGTTTGCACACTTCGACGGCCTTGTCCACCGTCTCCTCGGCCATACTGCGGTAAGTGGTCCATTTCCCGCCTGCGATTGTGATCATATTGGACGGACTGACTTCGATACTGCAAAGGACATGCTATTGATTTAGCGCTGTCAGCCGAAATTATGGTGTTGAGTTTTTGCCATTCATTGCGTACAGTCAACGACAAGAGTGAGTACACTGGAGGGTCCGGGGAATGGGCAAAAGGGGCGGGGCAAGGGGTGGTTTTCAAACAATCGAACAATCAACCACCNATACCCCGGACCCTCCAGTGTACTCAATCTTGTCGTTGACTGTACATGTGATTGCGAGCCAAGCTCTTCGTGTCTTTGGCGTGAGGATTCCGCACCAGCGGCCGGATTCCCGACCACGCGGACAACACATCCCCACGGGACATTTTCAGTCGGATCATTTTTTGGCACTCTTTCAGAATCCAGTCGATCTCTTTGTCCGTCGGAGTGGGCGTGGTCGTGACCGGACATTTGTCGTCGGTGGTTCCGGCGATCGTCACCCCTTGCCACTACAAGGATACACACCTTGTGCTAACCGAATTAAGCCCCTACACTCGTTCTACCCGCTGTCGTACACAGTCCCAAGTTAAAGCGCTTTATTCGGTCAGCGCAAGGTTTTTGCCATGTGTGTACGTTATTATTAGTTATTACTTAAATAAATGGTTCACGTTGTTTAAAACAATTCTGAATGAAGTATTGAAGAAAATCACCATCACTCACAGGTAGGAAGAAGATGACACGCCCATCACTGGTCTGCGCGTTCAACAGACCCAGCTTGCCCGGGCAAAAGTATCCCGGCAATGTGATGTGGACTCCCGCACTCGGCTGGCAAATCGGCTGGGCGGCAGGGTTGTCCATCAGTCGAATAGCGTCGGTGAAGGGACCGGTCGCGTTGACTACACTCTTCGCCCGGATCTTCCACTCCTTCCCCGTCAAAGTGTCCCGCACCACGGCGCCCCGGATTTTGTCGTTCTCCTTGACCAACTGCTTCACCTCCACGTAATTAACCACGTTGGCGCCCATTCGCGCGGCGGTCAGCGCCAAGCTCACACACATCCGCGCGTCATTCTGCTGGCCGTCGAAATAAACGATTCCTCCCTTGAGCTCGTCGTTCTTGAGCTGCGGGAAGGCGTCACTGGCGCGTTCTTTGTTGACGTAATAGGAGTTTCGGAGGACCCTCGCTCCTGACACGATGTCGTACATTTTGATCCCTAAAAACGAACGAAGACATTTCGTCCCGGTACAGATTGTCCGTAATTGAAGCAATTGTGTGTCTGTAATAAATGGTTAATGAATCTGACCTATCCACATGTAGGGAACTTGCCACCACGCGTACAGCGGCAGGAGGATGGGCAGGGCTTTCGTTAAATGTGGCGCGATAGCCAGGAAATTACTGCGTTCTCGAAGGGCTTCCTTCACCTGAACAGAGGAGGCACAATTCACTCGGAGCAAGAACGGAGATTTTCCCGTCTGATCAGCATGAATTTTTCTCCTCAAAAAATATTTGCCCATCACGAAATCACGATTTTACATTGGAATCTCGAGCTGGAAATCGAATTTGCGGTTTCAAAAAAAAATTAGCAAGAAAAAGACTTCTGGCGCAATGGACCCGGGCTTGATTGATTGATTCGTCAGCAAATTTTTCCAGAGCGCAAACCTATTTTTTTTATTTTTTAGAAACCTTCAAACTTTAAAATAATTTGAATTTGAATTTGAATTGAATTGAATTGATTTGAAACACTGCTGGGAGTGGAAAAGAAAATACGGATAAATAAGTCCGGAAAAAGAAACAGCGCTGCAGCAATAACCAGAATTCGGACCATGTTGGTGGCGCCACTGTTCTCTTTTTGGATTGGATTTGTCAGTGTTCCTCTCGATCGGAAATTTTTCAATTTATTGCTTATAGTTAGCAAAAGTCTTCTAATATATAACTTCTAACATATAATATATAAAAAATAACTTAGCCTTCCGGAAAATATTGATTGGAACAAACAAAATTTGGAACTCGTTAATAAATCAATCAATCAAACCCGGGCCCACAGCACAAAGTGGCGCGTTAAGTCTTGTTTTTTCAAATTTTGTTCTGAAACCGCAGATGTGTTTTCCAACCCGAGACCCCAATGTAAACTCATTTTTAGCACTTTTTTCTTTGATCAATCAACTAAACAGTTTACTGAACAACTGCGCAGACAGTCAGTGCTCTCACCATCTTGTACTGTTCCACGTCAAAGCCCAAAATGGCCGCCTGCAGGTACCGCACTCCGCCGTGAATCAACTTAGTGCTCTTACTGCTCGTCTGTGCGGCAAAGTCTTCCCGTTCCACCAGGGCCGTCTTCAAGCCCCGAGTCACCGCATCCAAGGCCACTCCCGTACCCGTGGCACCTCCCCCAATAACCAACACATCATACTCTGGCGTCTCCTGAAGACTTTTCAGATGCTCCTGCCGTGTCGGGAGGACCGCCAAGTATTGCTCCGGCTTGGTGGAGGCGGCACACGACGCGATGGAGGCGTGCTGTTTGAGGTCGTAGAGTTTGTAAGAAGTAAAACCTAGGAAGGTGCTGCCGGTGGCGATTGCTGTCAGGGCGGCCTTCCTGACGACCCCCGACAGCATCAGGAAGGACCTCACAGGACAGGGAGGACCTCACAGGGTGGATCGTGGAGGACCTCACAGGGTGAATCGGGGAGGACCTCACCGGACAGGGAGGACCTCACAGGGTGGATCGCCTAAGGCTGAACACATCCGCGACCAGCGCCTCGTGGTAGTGCATTAGGTTGTACTACAAATGACGTAATTTGGAAGCTTAATGTCGTGGTTATCGATCATTTGGTTAGCACTAAAATCGAATGGCAGTTCGTTACCTTGGTATCTTCGTAACCAGAAACGGTTCTCATAGTCATAGTGAGCACCAATTCGTCAGCGGTGAGAAGAATTCGAACACCGTTCAGAACACATTCTTTCATCCTCGCGTCATTATCCCATGTGTTACTGGTTTAGGTTTATACACGTTTTGTTCAGGTACATCCCTCATGGTCGGAATGTCCGCAAGAATCCATGCTAAACGCAAAATCTGGTGATCAACGATGTGAACACGACGGCTTGAGTTGAAGCATATGATCGGATGATCGGATCGGTCGATCAGCGAGAAAGAGAGGCGGAAGCTGACGGTCGATCAGCGAGAAAGAGAGACGGAAGCTGACGGTCGGTCTGAAAGGAAAAGGGCTTTTCGGAATGATGGACAGTCTGTTTGTGTGTGGTCGACGGTTGGCCTCGCACTTTGGGTGTCTTTCGGTCACTTGATTGACCGTTAATTAACTGCATATGATTGATATGCACCACCCGAACAGACCTTCCACCTATCCTGTCCAACCGTCTATCACTCAGATTAACCCTTCGTCATCCGATCCTACTTTCCGTTACAAAGAACTATGATCACCGAGTCAGATTAATTGTCCAATGAACAGAAAGTCCGTCCCCCCGAACTCCCTCGCCATCTATCAGCATGACGAACCATTTTCTACCCCGATCGACCTTTAAAACCCCGGACGGACAGTCCACCTGTCGTTCCGGGTCCCGGACTCTGAGTCGTTTGTTCTCCAGGTCGTACAGGTAACCATCGTTTTTCGTAATCGATTCGTAGTCGCACGGCTTCTCCATCCGGACCGACTGGCCATCTTGTTTCAACCCTGACGGTCTGTTTCACACGACTCACCATTGTTGATCTGTTTTCATTCTACTCTGATATAATAAAAGTTTTGGAGGACGTCCGTGTAACAACACTTCCATAAATGGATTATTATAAATCTGGTTCAGTTTCGTCTAGCTCGGTTTTTATGCCGCGAACGAGTACTGCGCAGACAACTGCACAGATTTTCTTGACCGACACGCATGACTTTGACAGGACGGAAATATCACACAGCGTTTATGCAACGGATGCAGCAGACTTTGCACCCTTCAACGGGGCCGCGGTAAGAGCAAGGGAACTGGCCAAAGCCTTAATCCTATTTGGAATATCACCTGGAGCTGTCTCGCTGAGATCGAGGCTCTTGTCCTTCGGCGTTGAGAGCAGATCCGAGTCTGAGTCTTGCTCTTCAGATAGACCAGGCACCGCGATGACCGGTGGTTTAGTCAACCCCGTCGCCGGTGGTTCCAGCTTCACATCAATCCTCACCTGGTCAGCCAACAGGTACGCAGCCAGAAACTCGGCCGGATTCTTCGGCCGGCTCTTCAAAATCTCCGCCAAACCTTGCGCGAGCAGTGGACCGACCGTTGCGTCAAGGTAATCCGCTCCAGACATCATATTGGCCTCCGACACGGTCAACGGCATACTCGAACTACTTCGTTCGGTCCTTTTCCAGTCTTTCAAAATGCGGTCGCGAAAGGCGATTGCGTGGGCAATCTCCTCCGGTGCGACGGGGATATCTTCGTCGAATTCCTCAGGAAAACTCTCGGCCGAAGGTAGCTTCGGATTTGGTGCAGGCAAGGTGACAGGTCCCTCAGATAGGTCCGTCCTGGGTGGCGGGAAGAAGGAAGCGTTGAAGGTATCTTGGGACTCTTCGGTCCAGGCGTAGTCTGCTGCTCCAGTCTGGTCCGTGCTGTCCGTCTCGACGGAGGAGGCGTCCGTGCTGTCCGTCTCGACGGAGGAGGCGTCCGTGCTGTCCGTCTCGGCGGAGGAGGCGTCCGTGTTGGAGGACGCGTGTGTGAGGGGTGGGTCGTCGTCGTCCGTGAACGGAGCACATCCGTCTGCGTCGACTACATAGGTAACCAATGAACGTGTACAATTAACCCGTTAACGCCCAATGTCGTCATATGATGACACATGACGACCTCGCAATTTTTACGCAAAGACGGTTCGACCGATTTCACTAAACTCAACTGATTTTGAAAGTTGTTCTGTTGCTTGAAATTCGAAAATTATGGTTTGGTCATTTGCTACTTGACTAAAGCCTGCCAGGAGTGGTCAAAGCTGACAACCTTTCACTGGTTTTGAGTGAAAACGGTCTCCTCACAGCTGCCCAAAATTCTTAAAAGAAAACTCAGTTAATTACATCCCTCAAGAGGAAATTGAATTTGGAACTTGAACGTTTACTAGTTATCTGAATTCGATTGCTGATTCGTATGTATGTATCCGACTCGTGATCGAAAGGCGTGTCCAAAAATAATACATAAAGTACTATGGCAAATGATTGATTGATTGATTGATCGATGTCTTGACCAAATTTGCACGGAACAGTTTCCCTCAGTAGTTTACGAGTAAACGGGTTCAATAAAAGTGAGAGCCCTGACTGACTGACTGCCTGACTGACTGACTGACTGACTGACTGACTGCCTGACTGACTGACTGACTGACTGACTGACTGACTGACTGACTGACTGATTGACTGATTGACTGACTCACTGACTCACTGACTGACTCACCTGCAGATGGAATGTCTGCGTTTACTTCGCCGTTCTGCGCACGTGAGGCCTCGTCATCGGACGGCATTGTCGAGGCCTTGCTGTGTTTTTCCAGAAAAGAATGACGCGCGAATGAATTCATTTTTTAGCTGTTTGTCTTTTTCTGCTAACCAGTAATGAGGAATGTCCGTGGCAGACAATCTGCAGACAGCTGAATGGAAAGGAGTGGCGAGTGTTGATTTAGTTGTGACGGCAACCGGGCCGGATGACATGCCAGCACTCTCAGTCACTTCCCACTTTTTCGATTCGGTTGCCACCTTCTCGATTCGGTTCCCACCTCCTCGATTCGGTTCGTACCTCCTCGATTCGGTTCGTACCTCCTCGATTCGGAGCCTGACAATGGCTAATTAAATTTTGGGACTACACCTGTACAATTTTTGTTTTCAAATTTATTTCTGTCACAAAAATACTCCTATTGATTTTATGAAGCCCATCGGGGGGGGGGAGGGCGGAGGGGCATCCTGGGTTCTAAGTCGGGCTAAGATTGAAAATAAATCCCATGAGGCGAAAAGAACCGCTTCCGGAGAGCACGAACTGCGGCGTGATCCGCGAGTGACCCAGTTTTTTCACGCAGATCTGCCGGGAGAGTTTTTATTGATCATGCATGATTGGTCGCACACACACACACAGACGCACAGACGCACACACAGACGCACAGACACACACACAGACACACAGACAGACAGACAGACAGACGCACAGGCGTCCCGTTGTTTTCCCTTCCGCACCGTGGGGCGCCAATCGAACCATCGTGGCTTATTTAAACTTTTCCATTTCCAATAAAGAAATGCAGCACTGAAATAAAATGGAAACGAAAAGTCTCCACGAATTCAAAGCGCTTTAATTTAAGTAATTTCATGTGTAAGTTTCGGTGGCAAAACTTTTTTCCCGCTAGGCGGCAGATTTGTTGAGCAGTTGAAAGATTTCTGTGCGGGGTTAACGGCAAGACCTGATTGGTCCGAAGGGCAGAGAAAGACCGCCTCCTCTACACACAAAATTTCTACTGTACGAAACTGACCGTAACGAGCATCTCGACTTTGGCGTCCACTCGCGCTCACGCTGCAGTCTCGAAAATCACGTTCTTGCTCGCATTGCGTGTTGCATTATTCTCGCTCGAAGAAATGAAAATATTTACGACTTTGCCCGGTCGGTATATTTAGCATATGTGTGTGTGTTCTGCCCACACTGGACTATTATTTTCTCATATCATTTTTCTCAGCAGATTTGACTTGAAGTTGTTGCAAGCGCACCTTGAAATATTATTTTTCCATTTTGGAGGGGAAAAAAAAGGCGGAGGCAAAACAATCAAATTTTCCTGCAAGTGCAGCGTAATAAAAGTCACCTCGCCGCCTCTTCACCGCGGACCAACGGTAACGGTAAGTGAAGTGCATGAGCCTTGATATTTGTTAAGCGGAAGCTCTGTTTATTAAACCACTTGAGAGGGGGGGTAATGAATATACATGCGAAATTCTATAAGCTGCTGGACAAACTGCCCATTCGATACTTCATTTTTTCGCTGCTCGAGAGAGCGGATGCAGCGCTTTTAAAAAGAAGGTGGATAAACTCATCAAGGAGCTTGGATGACTGCGTCTGTTCAGCAGACAGACACAAAGACAGACAGACAGACACACAGACAGACACACAGACACACAGAGAGGCAGGCAGGCAGGCAGACACACAGACACACAGACAGACACACAATCAGGCAGGCAGGCAGGCAGGCAGGCAGACACACAGACAGACAGACACACAGACAGATAGACAAACAGGCAGACAAGCAGACAGACAGGCAGGCAAGTATACTGACAGTGATAGGCAGCTATCACGGAAATGTTTTATTCAGGCGGGTTTAATTAATGATATGTAGTTAAAAGTGACGCCCATTTGCGACGGTGCCGTAAAACGTTAAAGACGTTGAAAGCGGACAGCACGCTCTATTCGAGTTTTGAAAAAAAGTGTTGGCAACAACTTCCTGTCGTCAGCATATTAGTCAGACAGGCAAGACAGGTACAAACGTTAAGAGAGATATAATAGCGTGTGTGTACCGCGATGGACATGGACAGAGTAGTGTTTAATGAAAGTTGTACCCTCTCAGTATCGGGGTACCACGAGTGTTTGTTTGCATGTTCCCTTCATCTGGCATGCGTGAGGGATTTGGTTGGATTATATTAAACTGTGCATACACGGCACTTGATTTATTCGTCGGCTTGCTGGCCATTATACGCGCTCGCCTTTCCACGGGCCGCCGCGGATAAGATACCTTTGCAGGGTCCAGAAAAGGTGTGCACACACTGGGAAAAAATGATTAACGACCTGCCATTTTTGCTAGATTAAAAATTGAGGCATTATCTTTCGTCAGCTAAGCGAGAAGAGAAGATCGAGCTTCCTGACCGCCCGGAGGTTAAAAGGCCCGGAGGTTCTCTCGCGAGACCAAACGCAGCAGCTTATTTTATTTCAAGGTAGACGCCCTTTGCTGCGCGAGAGCGAAAATTGCCTTCGAAATTCTCTTCTTCTGCGCACGCTTATAAAGATTCGAAAATCCATCTTCGCGTTGTGACTTCCGGTCTTAAAACATTAATTTTTTATTGCGTGTGTGTATTTGCAGGTGTGCGGGTGTGTGTTGTGTTATTCTGCTGATTGACGGTGTTAGATAAAAGCGCGGGGGGGAAAAATGTCGGCGGGAGAGAAAATCAAGGCGCTTCAGAACTGGACAATCAAAGTCACGGACGGATATCGCGGTGTTTGCATTACAAACTTCACAACTAGCTGGAGGGACGGAATGGCTTTTTGCGCGATCATTCATCGTTTTCGGCCGGACCTGATGTAAGTAAATGATGGAAGTGCGCGCAAGGTTTACTTAAATTAATGTGCTACTGCTACCCTCGATTGAGATGGGTGTGTTGACTTATGCGTGGGTTTTCGATTCCGTCCGAGTTATTACGCAAGCCTGGTCGCTTCTGTTGATTGAAGAAAAACTTGAACTCTTGAAAAAATAAAGTCAACTAGTGTAAGTCTGGCCCTAAAAAATTAAAAGATGCAGATACAAAAAGTACGATATTTGTATAAAGTGTCTGTCTGTCTGTCTGTCTGTCTGTCTGTCTGCCTGCCTGCCTGCCTGCCTGCCTGCCTGCCTGCCTGCCTGCCTGCCTGCCTGCCTGCCTGC
>LRSR01014519.1:0-10033 GCA_001579985.1 Hypsibius dujardini | reverse complement strand
TACGAGGTACGAGTGGCTCAAACTCAAGCCACCCTGATGGCTCGAACTCTGCCACCCAGAATTGTGGCCACGTGCGTACGAGGTACGAGTAGTGGCTTTACTTAACTTTCCGCCTGAAATGTTTCCTTATCAGATTGTGGGAGCGGTATCGGATGCCATTAAAGCGCGTTATCCCGCCGAGGGTGATTCCGACTGGAACAATTGGAATAGTCTGCAGGTAGGTCTAGCGCCACCGTTTTAAAAACCTGAATTTGTTTCGTTGGAAATGGAGTACGAGCAAATGCCCGAGAGAGACAGATGTGTAGAAGGCTGAGCAGGGTGTCGTCAAGTGCGACGCACAAACAGCGTGCAGTTGTTTCATTGTTAACTGACAAATTTTGCTTTCATCTTTTAAAGGATGCGCTCTACATCACAACTTTCATTGCCGTCCTGGGAGCCTTGTGTTTTGTGGTGACCAGCTGGTACATCGACATCGATAAGAAAGAAGTCGAGAAAACGATCAAGGAAACGGCTGCACTAGCCTCACCTGCCAATCCGTGGGACTCTGATTTTGCCGTGCGGTCTAACGACCTCAACTCCTGAACCACGGCGACCTGATCTCTCTAGTCGGCTTTCTAGATTGTTGTTGGCTGGTTTTTTTTGATGATTTTGTTGTAATATTAAACGTTTTTTCGTGGGTTCATTTTAATTGGAACTGTGTGGCAGCTTGCTTGTGCTCCCACCCACACGCACGTTGAGACTGCCCGAAACACGAAAACGCTTCTCTCTCTCTCTCTCTCGAGAGAGAGAGAGAGAGAAAGAGAGAGACAGAGAGACAGAGAGACAGAGACGGTTGGGCCAAATACGGGTGACGGTGTGGCCGTTGTCGCGCACAGTCTCGCAATTAGAGCCGCCACCGCCACGGTGTAATTACCGGAGGATAGTTTGCCGTTTGGCTCACCACTCTCTTGCTCCCCTCCCTTCACACACACTCTTTCGTCGTCACTTTTTCCTACCAGCAACTAAATAATTACCCATGAAAAAGTTTTGACTTGTAGAGTAATGAACTCTTTTTCGTGGACCGGTGGTGCTCTTCGCGCGTGAACGGGAGATCTCATTCGAATGTGATCGAGCCGATCGAGGTCAGCTTAATAGAGAGCTCTTGACCGAAGCCGCACATGGACAGCTCATTGACGGTGTGATATGTATTTGACCGATTTTATTATTTTAATTCGTCCAATTTTTTCACGCCTCTAAGTGGACATCTGACTTCCGGTTCGATCCACAGATGCATTTCGTAATTAATTGGACTGTAAACTACTTCCGGCACTACAAATGTCTGATCTTTCGGAGGCTATTAGGGTTCGCGGATTACCTTGAGTAGCTGTTACTACAGAATTGTTAGGACAGCTAATTGTTTGGATTGCCAGCAAGTGTCCCTGAAGTGTCAGCGGCTCAGCAACAAATCCAGTTGATCGGATGCATGGAGAATCAGAATGTTCCAGCACCGAGTGAAGCCCCGCCTCCGGCACGCGAACGAGTGGACATTTATGCGATCAGTGGAATATCTTCATCGTCAACGGAGTCTTCCGGCGACCCGCATGGGAGGTGTTCGAGTTGGCCGACATGTGGACTGGAGGATCGGACTTACAGGTAGATTATGAGTCTGTTTAAACGTGTCATCGCTGTCGACTTTATTTGCTCTGCGCGTCTTTTTGTGCGGAATTCGTTTGAGTTGAGAGAGCGCTGAACTAATTTGCTTTCAGGATTGGTCGACTTCTGGGAACATACCCGTTCCTATCCATTATCATTGCTATCTCCATCGTCGCTACCGGATCGATGGGATTCCTCAATTTCCATATCGAATCTCGAGTGGAAGAACTCTGGGTCCCGCCGGACTCACCGGCGTACCTTGCTAAAAGTACCAGTCGAACCTTTGCCGCTGGTTCACGCATCACCCTTTCTATCATGATTAGCGCACCGGAAATTTTCGAGCCAGACATCTTCAGATTGGTATACAAAATACTGCATCCTTATTATTTTGTTTTATCACATATATTTTACCATAAAGATTGCATCATGCCGGTTGGCTACAGATGTTGCAGATTGACAGTATTATTCGGAATTTCACTTTTCGCGGAAAAGGCTGGGAAATTCTTTGTTTCCGGTATGTAATCTTGCCTATTTATGCATTTTATGTTTGTCTGTCTGTCTGTCTGTCTGTCTGTCGGTATGTCGGTATGTCTGCCTGCCTGCCTGCCTGCCTGCCTGCCTGCCTGCCTGTCTGCCTGCCTGCTTGTTCGTTTGTCTGTTTGTCGGTCTGCCTGTCTGTCTGTCTGCTTGTCTGTATGTCTGCCTGCCTGCCTGCTTGTCTGTCTGTCCGTCTGTTGCCCATTTATATGTCTCTATGGTTGTCCGTGTATTTGTTTATGTGTATTCTCCTTAAAGTTGCGTTTTCGTGGTTGCCCGTGCACTTCAACAAAACTTTCGATATTTAAGATGTTCTTTGCGAATGATTTTCGTTTGATGTTACCTCAATGTTTAGCAAGAATGCCGAGTGCCAAAGATTTTCGCTGCTCAACGTTCTGGATATTTCCGATTACGAATCTCTTTCCCGGGAGTCGATTATATTCATGATGAACCAGTCTAACAGGAGGTACCGGTACCATTCCTTAGTTCATTGGGTTTTCCATTTAGAGAGCACATGACAATGAACTGTATTTTTCATCCAGGAGGAACGGATTTTTACCACCGTACTTCATATCTCTCGACGACATACTCGCCAATACGCTTGCCAATAGCTCGGGATATGTCGTGGGGGCCAAATTCACTCGCATGGTCTACTACCTCCAAAAACAAGACAAGGACCGTATAACCTCGTCTAAACCGGTATTTTCCGTTGAATGCAAAAAAAAGGCGCGCACGCGACTTTATCGTTAAGTTAACACCCGTAAACTTTTGTAGGTTGAACCGGAAGAAATGCTCCGTCGACGGTTAGTGGATCAATTTGGCCAAGGATTCGATACCGCAAATGTCACCATCGGAATCAGCCTAACTTACGCGTAAGCTAACAAATAAACTACAAACAAATACCAGCATTTGTTTTTCGGACAAACTTGCAACGGCCATTGTTCATATAATTTTTCGTTGCCTTTCAGAAAACCTAAGCTTTTTTTGGTCCAGAAAATTCTCTAACAGCCGGTTTTAGTTTGACTCTAAAATTGCTCCAATTTATCTATGGGGTAAATTTTGTAGAAACCGTCTGGTTGCTGTACTATTCCATATATCAAAAGAACATCCATCCTTCCTTTTCAGAAAACATGTAGTTATTTTGCTTGGTCAAACAAAATCTGCAGATAGGCCGTTCCAGAACAATGTAACCCAATGTAATCCAATGTAACCGATTGTAACCCAATGTAACCCATTGTAACCCACTGTAACCAATTGTAACCCAATATAACCGATTGTAACCGATTGTAACCCAATTTAACCCAATGTAACCCAATGTAACCCAATGTAACCGATTGTAACCCAATGTAACCGATTGTAACCGATTGGCTTGTCTGCCACAAAATTTACAAGTGTTTCTATGTGCATTACAATTACAGGGACGGCGACCCGGGTCATGTAACATCACTCTGGTCAATGGATTACTTCCTGAGTCTATTGTATGCCTGCATTGCCTACCTACTAGTCGTCTTCATCGCCACCGGGAAGTACACAGCCACCCGGCATGGATTTTGGCTGGCTGTGTCCGGGGTAATCGGCATAGCCTTGGCACTGGCATTTGGTTTTGGCATCGCCAGTGCCGTCGGAATGGCCTTCACATCCGTCCACCTACTGCTGCCGATCTTATTCCTTAGTAAATACAAAACACACTGTATAAATCTGAACGGCGATAGTCATTTACTGTAGACAAGGATAATTTTCTCCCTTGTTTTTAGGCATGTCGGTCTTCGGGTACCTCGTCATCGAGTCGGAGCTGCGACTGGTGTCGGACGCTCGATCCAGCCTCGGACGGGGCGAGAAGATGGGCATGACCATGCAGCGCAGCTTCGGCACCTTGGTTCTGTGCATGTTATCAAACTTTTTGGTCTTCGCCGTTGGAATAGGATCTGTAAGTGCATTGTTTTACTCTTCCGTCCGTGTTCCTGTTAAACATCATAGAAACGGAAGTAGAGTATAACAGCAATTAAGAACAATCCGTTGTTGGCATTTCAGCGGCTTCCGGTCGTTCGGTCATTCTGTGTGTTCGGTGTGACATCCGCGGTCGGAATATTCATCACGCAGATTCTATTCTTGTTTGGCTGTCTGTCTGCCTGGCAGGGGACCTATGAACGGTCCGCCAATGCCTGGATCTGTTGTGTACGCCGGCCCGATCGGGTGGAGAAGGAGCCGGCCAGCTTCCACGCCATCCTCAAACCGGTGTTCGGGTTCCTCGCCTCCAACCTGTCTGAAAACATTCCACGAGTAAGAACTGGCCCCTTTTTTATCTGAATTTCCTTAACACACGGCAGTTTCATGTCATGTGTTTTGCTGTAACCTTTACCCAGGCACTGGTACTCGTGGCGGTGGCGGTACTGACCGGTGTCTGCATCTACTTCATCTTCTCCCTGCGGATTGTCTTCGATATGGCCCGGTTCGACCAGAGCAGCAGCGTATCGTCCGGTGCAGCGGACGCGTCCGCCGTCTTCCGGCAAACCGACGAGGCGATCGGATGTGTCTACCTGGGAGACATCCCTTATCAAATACGGCAGTCCGAACTGAGGACCTTTCAGAGCTACCTCAAGGAGCACGCCATGATCCGGCCGCGCAGTGTGATGAGCTGGTTCGACCGCTACCAGGTCAGTTCCTCAGGCGAGACATCCTGAGACATGAGCTTCCATTGCCTTTCAAAATGGAATGTACATTGATAAGACCTACGGCTATCGAGGGAACCGGAGTGGACTTTCGTATCGGCTTTCGAGGGAACCGGAGTGGACTTTCGTATCGGCTTTCGAGTGAACCGGAGTGGACTTTCGTATTGTTACACGCACACACACATGCACACACACATGCACACGCATACACACACGCATACACACACGCACACACAAGTAGAATGAAGAAAGAAGCAAAACTGCCAAAACTCGACTCACTCGCCGAATGTGTTTACGACACCTTAAATATCCGATTGGTCGAAATATAGTTAGACTGAATCAAAAAGTCACTGATGACAGATTAGGAAGAGTTTTTTCCTCCAAGTACGGCGAAGTCAAGCTACGCAAAGGCAAAACAAAAAGTTAACCAAAGACCAATCATGGTGGGACGGTCCGGAGTCCGGGCAGTCAGAGAACTCGTTAGGACCGAACCGGAGTACCCTGGATACAACCGAACACAAAACAAAGAGACACACACAACACGCCGTGTCCGGCCTTCAGTAACGATATTCATCATGCAGGTTTGGATGGCGGATCAGCAGAGACTCCGGACGATCAAGCTCGAAGGCCGAGAGGTTGCCGGGCAAGGAGTGTCTGTCTTCGAAAAGGGCGCCTTTTATCGGAGCGTGACAAAATTTGTGGCGGAGAAAAACTTCGACGAAGACGTGGTGTTTGTCCGGAAAGGCCAGGATGAAGTGGAAATTCAGGTTGGTTGAGTTGGAGCACTTAGTATCAGCTGAACGGTCTTCCTCCGAAGTTATATTGGTACAGACACTATGAAAGTATTACTATTAGGAATAATGGATCCCTTCATTCTTCTGTATAACACAGGCTTGTAGAATTTGTTTCCGGTTCCAAGGGGGCTTGCAGGCGGACAACTACTCATCCGCCGCGCAAAACATTGCCAGCATCGCGCTGGACCTGCAACTGGGCACGGCTCTGGTGAATTCGGATCTGATGTTGAGCGTCTTGGTGCAGAAGGTTTTGGCCACTGAATTGTGGATCCTTTTCGGCGCGTACTTTGTCGTGCTGCTCATCATTGCCGCGCTCATGCTGCAAAGCGTCGTGACGGCCCTGGTGGTCTTTGTCAGCTTCGCCCTCCTAACAGTAAGAAGGTTCTCCAGTGAGACAAATCATAGCGCACAAAGCAGGAACAGCGGACATCGGCGCCTTTTTCTGTTTGTTTTTTATTCAGATGCATAGCATCGGGATCGTTTCCAGCCAGAAGATATCCATGGACAGCCTGGTGCTGGTCAGTGTGTTCTGTTTTGTGTCGATCGCCTCGCAAATGCTCTTCTACGAGGCGACGATTTTTACGCGACTTTCAGGAAAGGTGAAAAGCAAAAGTAAGCTTTATCTTATGCTTGTTTTGGCAAAAACTGAATCGATCTTGAGATCTCTATTATTTTGCAGCGCGACTAAAGAGTACGATGATATCGGGAGGTCCGCCAGCTTTGGCGTGCGCAGTTTGTGCCATAACAACATTAGTACCCTTCTTCGACAGCACTTCTGAAATGTTCCGCGTGATATTACGAGTGAGCTTTCCATATTTGCCCACGGTCTTGTCTATCTGTCTGTCTGCCATCGGTGTGTCTTTCTCTTTGATTCTCTTTGTCTGACTGACTGTCTGTCTGTCTGTCTGTCTGTCTGTCTGTCTGTTTGTCTGTCTGTCTGTCTGTCTGTCTGTCTGTCTGTCTGTCTGTCTATCTGTCTGTCCGTCTGCCTGTTTGTCTGTCTGTTTGTCAATCTGTCAATCTGCAGTCTGACTGATGGATTCTCAAGGTCTGTCGATGCCTGTTTCCCTATGTTATCTACAGTATGTGTGGTTAGTTGTAGGCTGGCTTTTTAGCAGACCCTCACCCTAATGATTTGACCTCGAAGAGCATTCATTTCTAGGTGTCCATTTCAACGATATCATTAGCGCTGGTCCACGTTTTCCTTTTCCTCCCGGTTTCGTTGAGCCTCGGAACGCCGGAAGTCTTCTCCACCGCGACACTTCGTCTTCGCAATCGATTTAGGAGACGACAGGCCGACACCACGTCACCGGAAATTTACTACGACGGCGGTGTCGGCGGCCATCACCAAGTCAATCCCATCCACGACGACTCGCCGCTGCCGCTGCCCAACGACCAGGTGCACTTCGTGGCACGCAATCCGGTCAGTCCCCTGCAGCGAGCCTCGAGTACAAGCAGCACGCGAATCGATCTGAAAAATGAAGGTCTGCGAGCAGTGCTGGACAGTCTATCCAGTCCGGCGGAATCAGTCAGGGTGGTGGAAGAGGAACCGGAAGTCAGTACCAATCCCAATGGTGAAGCGGATTACGATTCACTACGGCATTTACAGTTGGTCGGTTTGGATGAGTCTCATCCTATAGAAACGATCGAGAGAGCAGAATCCGCGGGACCCATTGCAAGGGACCGTTCGGTGCCCTCCTCATCGCGAAATGGATGACAGGGAAAGATTGGGAGGATTTACTGATTATGCCAAATTTTAAACAATATTCGAGAGTTTATACATTAATCGATATAGCAACTGCAGCTCATAAAGTAATCGAAAGAAATAGCAGACGTTGTTCCCCAGAGCGCAGGGGGGGGGGAAAAGGTTCAATCACGTGAAAAATGTGTGAAAATACGGCGGCAAAACACCATTTCAAGCATGATTCGGAAAAGCAACGACCTCCTACCACAAATTCCGCACGAGCCTATTCCTGGCCGTCCCAACTCTTTCCCTTCCATATTCCGGGCCTGGTCATGCCCAAATTGAATTTGTAATCGATTGGCGTGAGCAGAAAAATGATTTGAAGTGAGGGGGGCGGCGTTACGGATCTTTTCTGATATGACTCGTCCGCGAGTTTTCGGTTCCATGAGGCTCCGTCCCTGACTTTAAAACACATTCTGTTGCTCATGTCAATCGGTTGCAAGTTCAATTTTGGATCGGAAAATATCCAGAACACGTTCTTCCGCTGCTTCGGTGAAGTGGTCAGTAATTGGCATTACCATTGGCCCGGAATACGGCAGGCCAGATACTCGCTCCGACCTTATTGTTCGAATCTTCGAAAAAACATGCAGCCGTTGTCATCAGCTCGGATGACGCCCAACTCAAGCGGATACGGCGGAGCCTCCACGTCGGGGTTCTTAATCTGCAAGAGACAGGAGGACACGAAACAGCACCGTAGACCCTTCAGCTGGCTGTACAATGTCCTTCGGCAAGGGCACTGGTCTTGCACGCTGCAGATCTTTTTGTGGTTCCGGCAAACAATTTCGGGAAAGTAAATGCTAAAAACCGTGGGATAAATGTAACGTTGAATGTAACGTTGAATGTAACGTTGTAACCAGTGGCGCGTCCTAGGGGGTGGCAAGTAGGCAATTGCCCCCCCCCCTCGTTCGAAATTGAAAAAGTGACCCCCTGACGTCTTTTAGAGCAAAAATAGCAAAATCATACTAATATATTTAAAATTAAAAATCTTGCCCCCCCCCGTACCGGAAGGTCTAGACGCGTCTATGGTTGTAACGTTGAATGGGCACTATGGGGGTGAAGCGTTACTTGTAGCCCGAGGCCTTAATAGAAATCGACATACCCATTTCCCAAAAGAGGCTCAGGGTTCTGCGAGAAGTATCTTATGTATTCGTACAATTTGATGTTGCTCATGATGTGATGCGCATTCCGGGACAGCCACTCCAACTGCTCCACGGGATAAGGCCACAGGTGCCGATCGAAATCGGATTGGAACTGCAGGACGCTGCGGCTGTCGCTGACCTCGACACTGCAAGTGAAGGGAGCGTACGCCGCGACCAGGCCTGGCAGCGTGTGTGTCTTGGTGGAGATATTGCGGGGGATCTGATCCGTGTGTCGCCGGAAGGAGAACTCCATCGGGTGGGCTTGGAGGAAAAACTTCTCAACAGTCACGCGGATGCCGGGAAGTGATCCCAGCGACAGAATGTCCTCTCAACCCTTAAAGTCCGGAAAAGCCGGCATGACAATGTTGATGAGCTTGATGTGCGACAATTGCGGCAGACGCTGCGCCATACATCGGATTATAGAACCGTGATGGATGATCTTACTAGCACGACGACCGCGACTGGTCACACTCTGTGGTAACAATTGAAGCTCCTTGCAGTGTCCGTTTAAGGTGAGTGTTTGAACGGCATTCCAAGCCGCAATGCGCGGCTTCCTGCGTGGCGGAAATGGGCAGATCATCGTCTGGTTGCCCAGGAAAGTTTCAGTCTCCACCCACACATGCGTGGGCAGCAGGTTCGTCTGTTCCCGATTAACCTCAGCAGAGACGAGCAAATGATTCCACCGCTTGCAAACCCTGAAAAGGAAAATGGGAAGATGAAAAATTGTGGAATCGCGTGATTGCCCAATAAAAAGTCAGACAAAGTCGTTCACAGCAGATGAATTAAAAAAGCTCTAAGAACTTCCGCTTGGTCGGTTAATTAGCTGGTCGGTTAATTAGCTGGTCGGTTAATTAGCTGGTCGGTTAATTAGCTGGTCGGTTAATTAGCTGGTCTGCTGTCGGTATCAAACCGATCGCAGATTGTGGTATGAATCAAAACTCCAGCAACCGGAGTGGATATTTGTGTTATTTATTAACGTAATTATTTAGAACAAGATCTTCCGACCAACCGTAAGTACAGTTAGTAAATAAAACTGAAACTATTTTTAATGAACGACTCCTATAATCGTTTTCGCCGGCCGATCACGCCGAATAACTTACCGTCGCATGCGGTTTCGCTGCAGGAAGTCCAGAGAGTGAAACAGCATGACCAGCACTTCTCCGGGCATTTCCCCGATCGCGCAACGGAGTGAGATCAAGAATGCTTTTACGGGCAACGTGTTCTTCTGGTTCAGCAGAAGCGCGCTCTGCTGCTGCACATCATCTAGCAGCTGGTCATACACCCGACGCAGTGTCACCATCAAACCGGTCCCACCATCCCCAGCCGATTCAGCAGCAGCAAGTTTTCTGACTTGCTGAATTTCCTCCAAGACGATCTCGCTTTCCGTTTCCTTCGCGTTGAGGAACTCCCGGAGCTGCTTCATTCCGTCGCGCAACGCCACGTACCGGTCGACTTTTCCGTCCAGCTCCCGGCTGTGCGAATCCGTGACTTTCTTCCGTTTCGCATCAGATTCCTCCG
>LRSR01014516.1:0-18131 GCA_001579985.1 Hypsibius dujardini | reverse complement strand
TACGCTCGAAATTTCGATCAAGAAATTCGTAAGTTTGCACGACTTGAACTATTTTGAGCAACTTACTGTCGAATCACTAATCTCATCACCGAAAAAAAGCTGCCGTAATATTTTTCAAGCGTTCCGTGATTGGTGTTGTCGTTCAGCGCTCATTGTGCTTACCGTGGGAAGCCAAAGTACTCGAGCCGGACCAGTCTCCGGACCAAAAAATAATAAGTAGTATAAATATATTCCTGTGTGGGAGTAAGTAACGGACGGTCTGCTGGGTTGCCTGTCGAAATTAAAAATAACGCCAAGCAGCAAGCAACTACACGGATAAGATCTTAAAATAAACCGGGACCAAATAACAAGTTCCAGCGTCGCGCGTCGCTAAAATGTGGCGACTGATGGTGGCGTAATAATACAGAAGTTTCGTCGTCGGAATGATTGTATTCCTGGCAGGCGTAAAATTCCACACGCACCGCCTGCCCAAAATGTTCTCGACATACTACGGCTGCCTACATTGGATGGACGTTAGTCTGTGAGTTTGCACGACCGTGTACTTCGGGTTAGTAATAGTATGGTATGCGGTCTTCTCTGTGTGTAGTGAGCTCGACAGACACTACTGTTTTTACGCGGCGAACTCTCCGCCGGCGCGATACATATCGACAGACAGTCTAGCAGACAGCAAGACCAGGCAGCAGCACACGGACGTAATTCGAAATATCGTTGGGGCTGCATATATGTAGGGTGGGATGGATACATACACTCAGTCAAAGTGATGTTAGCCTGCCCCTCCTTCCGATCCCCTCCAGACTCCGAGGACAGACAGTTGAATACAGTGGCAAATAATGGCTGTCACCGGAACGGAAATGGACGCGGGGATTCCGCGTTTGGTCGATGCCGATCGGGATCGCGTGGAGGCATATGCACGGTGCTGACGGTGTGGGGCGTCCTGCGCCACTACGCCTTAATTATCGAATAAATATCGATCAATACCGCGATCATGGAATGTAGTTCCCTCGCTCGGCACCATGCTTGCCGGAGTCACAGTCCTCCCATGCGGAGGTGCCTGAAACCATTGTCGCTATGGCTAAGTTATCAGTATATCAGTATATCACAGGCCCTGACTGTCTGTGTCTGTGTCTGTGTCTGTGTCTGTGTCTGTGTCTGTGTCTGTGTCTGTGTCTGTGTCTGTGTCTGCGTCTGCGTCTGTGTCTGTGTCTGAACCTGTGTCTGTTTGCTTATCTTCTTATGAAATAGGTGGTCTGTGACGGTTCCAGGCTTCCTCCCTGCTGTAACACTGTAAGTGGCAGAAGCCGCATTGCCAACTTGTACTAGATCGTGAGAAGAACGATTAGCGGTACTCTGCTACCCTTGTTCCACCGAGATTTAACCGGACAATGGGACCTATGGTCGATCCTAATGTGTTCGCATAACTGAAGAGTGCTGCGGGTTTGTGGCGGATAGTAGGCGAGTGAAGGGGAGGAAATCGATAAGGATGCAAGATGGACCTGTCAGTTAATCATTAAGCGTCCTGGAGAGGCTCTCTAACCTACACGCCCATTCGCTCCTTGTCGCGTTGCGCCTGACAGTCAACATTGCCTCCCGAAAGATCGATCTCTTGGCAGACAGTCACAGTCCGGTAGATGTATCCTACTTTTACATACTATTGATAAAAAAATTCAAATCAAGCGGTTAACAAAACCCATTCCACGAAAATTATCCGTTACTCGTTTTGATTTAATAAAAGAACTTAAAATGTCACAGCAAAAGCGACAGCTGGCTTGTTCGTCTGCTTGTCTGCATATCGGTCTGCTTGTCTGCATGTCGGTCTGCCTGGACACGATGTGTAGCGAGAGTGGTATTTATTTCGCGATAAAAATAAATTGTCCACTAGGGTCCACGGAATTCGTCGATATCGATCTTTTATGCAAACGGCACGGGAGAAGCCGTCCGTGTCTCCGTGGCGCACGGGAAAAAAAAGGACGTGATCGATAAATGTGTGTGCGCGCGCATTCCAAAGTCCGCAGTTTCCGGCCTCAGACAGGCAGAGTGCTGCTGGTGCTGCTGGCTGGCGGCTGGCGGCGGTGGAACGGGAACGTGAGTTGTCGAGCGGAAGTAACAGCCTCCCATCGTGGACATGAATGGAATTTGAATAGGGAGCACCCCCTTAAGAGCGTTACTATTTTAGTAGAAACTCTCCCACTCCGGTCGTGGGTTCATCAACCAGGTGTCTCTTCTCTTCCCATAAACGCTCTTCAACAATGACACGAATCAGATGTCCAAAAATGTTCCAAAGAAACTAAGCAGAGTGAGGGAATGTGATATCGGTGTATGGAAAATTGCAATTCTCCATGCGACCCGAATTCTATTTCTTTAGGTAAATTTGCGCGCGTACGGCGTTAGACGGCTGTCCAGGGTTCAGGCTCTTGCCTCTGCACCAGGACACCGCCTCGTACACTCATTAGCAACATGCCTAATTGACAAGGGTTCCTCGAGCGTGATGAGGATTCAGATTCTCTCAACTCGTGCATCGCTCGCACGGGATGCAGTTGTCTGTTGGCTTTCTGACAAAGTCACAACGTCACGCAGCGCAGAGGAACGTTAAAAGAGTTTGCAAGAAATGCTTAATCAAAGGCGGCGAATATACAAGCAGACAACATGAGAAGTTGGTTACCGAGTAGACAGGCGCCGACATATCAGACAGACATGTCTTCACTCTAATTTAAAGACAGATACACCACACTGCACAGGCACACAGACAGACATGTGTGGCAGACATGTCCTTCACTGTACAGGCACACAGACAGACACGTCTGACAGACATGTCCTTCACTGTGCAGGCACACAGACAGACATGTCTGACAGACATGTCCGTCACTGTGCAGGCACACAGACAGACACGTCTGACAGACATGTCCGTCACTGTGCAGGCACACAGACAGACATGTCTGACAGACATGTCCTTCACTGTACACATATCCCAAGTCATGATCAGATTGTCCAGACAACCGTTCAGAAGGTTCGTAATTTGTTCCCACATATTTGGCTATGCTCAATATGGGACCCAAGGACGTATGTAGTCGACTCAGCAACGAAGTTTTCAAGTGTCGCCTGGGTCTTTTTAAGTGATGTAGGACGAGCTCTTCATATGGTGGCATCAACCGTATCCATTTTCAGTGTTTGCGAAATGATGTGCAGTCAGGCCGTCCGTCAAGGATGTCTTTACGTTTCATCTAATCCCACTTCCAGCGCCACTCCCATGCATCATAATCGCCGCTCGAGTGAGCTTGGATTTCTGATGAACGACCGGAAACTCCCCCGAGACACTCACTGATCCAGATGATCAAGAACAAGAAACCGTTGGCAAACCATTACGAAGATAAAAGAGAGAAGAGAATACTACACCGTAAAATGAAGTTTCGTTGAGGAACATTCCATAGAACAACCGTTAATTTGCAGTTCGGTACTTCTTAGAAAGTAATTTGTTATGTATCTTTCTATTAAGCAGAGACTGAATTGTTTCTTGAAATAATTATACTACGAGAATACTAATGGAACTTGGAGCAGTCGACGGCCAATCTGGCGCAGTCGTGGTTGGCGCATTCGCGACGTCCCGGCTGCTGACCTTGAGGCTGGCCGCTCTCCTGCTCAGTGCGGGATTTGGGACGGACAACCTGCGGTTCGTAGGTGTGCTTGGCGGCCCGTGCGAATTCTTCCGCGTAGTGGTCGATCCGTTGGGTCAGCTGAAATTATTCCAAGAGCAGAGGGCGAATTCACTAATCAGACTGAACAGGCAAACAGAATTAAGTAATAGTAATGTCAGGGTACCCTGTAGCCCCATTTGTCCACAACCTGCCGGCATAAGTTCAAATCCATCTGCACCACTAAAAGTCCATCTCGCACCCTAGACAGTCCCTGTTAAAACAGTCAAAACACGTTTTCAGCAAGGATCAAACAACGACATCGAAGTCCAGACGTAATTAAGAAAAAGAAACGCAGTTAGGGTGAATTGATCGGCAAGAACATTCAGAAACATGAGACTATCGACGAACCGGTGTTCGAACTCCGTCTGGTCCCGTCACGTAACTCGAGCCTGTACCAAAGGTGACCAAAGGTGAGACATCATTAGCGTCATACCAAACTACTGTACTGTCGCGATTCTAACGGCCAGCTTAGCCCCGCCTCCCCCGTGCAAGACTCTGTGACGTCACGGATTCAATTCCAGCCCGGCCCGGACCCGGGGGTCGTAATTTACTGGTAGGGCCAAAAAACGGCCGTTAGAATTGCGACAGTACAGTACCTAGGCACAAGTGCACTGGAGTTCCCCCAAGTACTAGTGCTCGTACCGTAAAATGGCCCCATGTCGTTATGCGCTGAAAAGGCAATCGACAAAATATTATTAAATGAATTCGCACATTGAATCTCCGTTAAAAAATACGATAAATTTAGCTGTATAGCTAACTAACCTAAGTTAGCTGTATCTAAACTCACCTGGCCCGCCGTCTCCAGATGTGAATGGATTTGGGAAGATTTCCTGGTAAGGTGGCGAGAAAAACAGAATGGGATTGTTAACGTACTCCACTTTCCCCTACTGGCTGGTGGGACGACAGAGGATACGTACAGTCCCAACGCGGTTAATGGCGCAGGTAAAATAACTGGAAAAAACCCCCAAATGTATATGAGTGATCGTTTTACTCATATTAGAACAAGAAAAGACAGGACGGCAAAGTTCAGATCACCTGTTAGCTATAGCGGCATTTCGAGCTTCCACACTCCAGAGATGTTCACTGTTCAAAATGAGAACCCTTCGATATAGTACTGTAGGAGCTCAAACAATAACCGACATTGGCTAGTGGCCGGCAACTGTAGAACCAACGAATGGCTAACGTCCGGCAAACCAAGACACACACAAGCTGACCTGAGTCCGGCAATGGTAGCAGATGGGTTGAAGACAATTTCAGCGCCGTTGAGTTGCAACATCAGCCAGTTGAGAGGATGGTGACGGTCTACCGGATGGATATAGGTAGATATAGCGGTAAATGGACGGTGTACAATGCGTTACTTTACGACACATCGAAAGCCCTTACCATAACACACGGCAATTCCGATGCGTCCTGTAAACCAAAACAAGGAAAGACGGAAAAGCAATCAGACAAATGTAAAGAAATTTATAGCTTTCGAATGGTCAGTCAAGAGTCAAGACACACACGACACAGGCAGACACACGACGACACAGGCAGACACACGACGACACAGGCAGACACACGACGACACAGGCAGACACACGACGATACAGGCAGACACACGACACAGGCAGACACACGATACAGGCAGACATCTACAAAATGATGGCATATACCGTAGGCAGTGTGGAAGACGGGATGACCAGTATTTCCTTCGCAGTAGTATGTGCTCTATGGACATTTACGGTAATTTGGATTTCTACTGTACGGTAATTGATGAGTGGGTTGAAATGACATGAAACGAACCTCATTAAAGTCGCCCACACGAGGGATATGGTTCTTTCGCTGGATTCCCAACACGGCACCGTCGTTGTTGATGACCACTGACAAGAAAAGCAGGTGAGGTGAACCGCTGTATCCGTACCATTTGGAGTACCGTATGTATGTGAATGAATGTACTCCACCGTCCACCCACGCGAAAAACTAACAACGCTACCAACGAACCGGCAGTATTCCAGATGACTTCGCCGCGGGTAGAGTCCCGTTCCAGAATGGGGCAGATGACCACCATCCGGTATTGTTTGGCCATCTATACCGCAAAAATGACGCACGCCATTCTTCAGGTTACCGAGGGACAGGTGAAATTATAGCCGAGGTAATCGATCGTTACTTTTACTGATCGATCGTTACTTTACCTGGATGCAAAACTGAACGCTCGGACCGGTCCGCGCGTCCTCGGCGAACTCGGACCAGGGAAGGCGCTCCCGAGTGCAAAATGCGAAGGGCATATCTGATGGGAAATAGGAAGGAATTGACCCAGCTCGACAGTTTATTCGTGTCAACACATGACCAGTGTTCGTGTCAACACATGTGTCAACGGCATCACTCACGCCAACACTCCTGCAGACAGATGACGTTGACCCCAGCCTCGCCGGCAGCCTGGATCAGCGGCCGGACCTTCTCGTAGATGGCGGCACGCTGCGCCTCCACCGATTCCGTCGTGGCGAGTCCGACTAAACAAGTCACAATTCACACAAACTTCAACATATAACGGAAAATTGTGTTCGCTGATTTTCATCACTTCAGTTAAATGCCGTTTCACTGTGGGCGGAGTATGAGCCCATACTGCCAAGCGATTGCTGTGCCAATGGCTGTCTGGGCCTCGACCTGGAAGCACGCAATGGTAATGAACGTACTGGAGTTTTGAATCAGTCCCACGCGAACGATTTTGGGTGGGCGAGTGCCTTCCGACTGCGCCGTGAATTGGTAACTCTGCAGGTCAAAGTTGTGGCTGCTTGCAAGTTTCCGGGCGGCTGCTGGCACTCCCAACGCCAAGTCCCTTATAAACAATTAAACCCTCTCATAGTACTCTACTGACGGCTAGACAAGGGGTTGAAAAAGATGCAGAATCCAGCCGTATACCGTGGGGACCGTCCATACAGGATCCGGTAGACGGCATCCTGCTCTTGCTCCGGCAAACTATTCAGGACGTCTTCCACTTTATCCACATCGACCTTGGACGGACTTTTGAGTGCCATAATTGACGGACTGTCTTATGAAAAATGAGAAATATTTAGGAAACGCTAAAATAAAAATATAAACGAGTCGACCATGATTTTCGTGCTGGATCTCACCTTCTTGCTGTAGCGTGTAAAATTGCTTCAGTAAAAACAATTCGAAGCAAAAGGATCGTTGGTTGCAGTAAAGACAATTCGAAGCCACAGAATTGTTGGTTGCAGTAAAAACAATTCGAAGCAAAAGGATCGTTGGCTGCAATAAAAACAATTCGAAGCAAAGGATCGTTGGTTGCAGTAAAAACAATTCGAAGCCACAGAATTGTTGGTTGCAGTAAACGCAATTCGAAGCAAAGGATTGTTGGTTGCAGTAAAAACAATTCGAAGCAAAGGATTGTTGGTTGCAGTAAAGACAATTCGAAGTCAAAGGATCGTTGGTTGCAATAAAAACAATTCGAAGCCACAGAATTGTTGGTTGGAGTAAAAACAATTCGAAGCAAAGGATTGTTGGTTGCAATAAAAACAATTCGAAGCCACAGAATTGTTGGTTAAGCAGCTCTTTTTCCGGTCAGGAAACTTCGAACGAGAAGAAAGATAGAATGAGCAACAAACACCCAGACGAGATGCCCCGGAAATGAAAGCAATACTATTCCGTGAAATGCGTGCGGGTTGGAATGAGAAAGTGTGCAGCCGCAGCGCTGTTATCTTTACGGCAGCATCAAAAACTTCCTTTTGCCGCATTTAATCAGCAGATTAGGTGTTAAGATATCAAGTGGCCAGTTCACGAGTTTAGTTTTAGAAGTCTTCCAGAAGTCTGTTCCGTGGGGAGTGTCATAATTCTGTCAGTTTGTGTATTACGGTATTCGCGACCACATCAAGAACGCGATGGCCGCAGGCCGCTTCTCGTTTCACCCAATCCGAAAACCAAGGGTCAGCGTTTCAGGCCGCCAATTAAATTGCCACAGATGGCGCGCCATAATTTGCGTCAAAAAAGTTATCGTTTATCCGAGCGTATTCGGACCTATTCCTACCGTAATTCCTCCATTCCTCCAAGCAAGCGTAGGGGGTAGTCTCGGTAGGCGCGGGGGTTGAATGATTTTCATTTCAGCCATTTTGTCAAAATCAAAAGTTCAAAACCATGTGCTTCGCGCTTATTTCCATTTTTCCAACTGCCGCAAAATTTTAAATTCATGTGGTTTTCTCCAAGCACATCAGTTGATTTGCCCGTGCTTGTCTCGAATTCCGGAATATGATGACGCTTGCTCCTTAAATCGTCGCGATATTTGGCGTGATCTTCATTTTACTTGAAGAGGTGAGGGAAGCGAAGAAAGAAGTTTGCCCGACCAGAGCTCCCATTTAGCTGTACAAAACAAGCAATCAATCAAGCTATCGAGTCGTATTGAGAATAAATGTGTGAATCAATCAATCGATCTACAGCCTACATGCAAAGGTGCATGTAAATACCGTGAATCACTCACAATCAATCGATCAATCAAAAACAGTTTTAGTGAACCAATTCTTCCCCTTGACCTCGTTTGTTCCTTATCCCCGTTTTTATTCCTAACTGCGAAGGTAGCTTTGCCTACAACAAAATGGACACCTCCGAAGGATCACTGAGCTTGGGCAGTCGTCCGAGCCAGGCTTTCTCGGAGGGATTCAGCGGGAGAGTGAGTGTGCTGGAGGAAGGGAATGTCACCGTTCAAAGCATCGATCAGAGCTGGACTGGATCACTATCACAACACCAACTCCCATCTGCGCCATCCTCATTGCCCAATTCCTCTTGGACCAATGAGCCCTCCTCGGTGGCTGTGGAACATCGTAATGGCAGTGCCACTTATGCCAGTGAACAGAGGTGCGTGGAGTTGAAACTTTTCCCGGGTGATAATTTAATCTGGCAACTTTACATTTCGTATCGGGGTAGATTGGTTGATTGGTCCTTTAATGTCTGGCGCTTCATTTATTTTTATTAAACATTCAGTGCATTTATCGAGCCGTTGATCAATTGATTGACAATTTCAGCAGTCTGCTTTCACTTGACATATTGCAAATGTAGCGTCGGCCAAACTCGTTTTTACTTTTAGTGTTTAGCTTGTTCAAGTTTTTCATCCCGAATATTTACTCTGAAGGATGATTTACGGAAGGCGGAGTGGATCGGGATTTGATTATCGATTATTTCGCTTGCAATTCGTTGCTGATTGATCGATTGATTGCGAGCTCTCGCCGAAAACCGGCAGATGCTGATTGAGATTGAGCTAATTTTTGCAGCTACTCGGCTATTGAAACCTTTTTGAAATTAAGAAATTTGAAACTAGGAATGGCAAAAACTAAAATTAGTCGACTATTTAGATTTTTTTTAATCAACTAAATTTTGTTATTAAGTCAGAATGTTGAGCTTAGTTTCCTTTAGTAACTAAACCGTTCTTTTAGTCTAGTTTTAGTCCAAAATTTATCGGACTAAACTAATTTTAGATTTTTTTTCCAGTTAAATTTTTGATGACTAAAACTTTTAATCAACTAAAAAAAACTAAAGCCGAGAAATTAGTAACTAAAAGTTTTAGCTTGTTTTATTTTATTTTCGCCATCCCTATTCGAAACACTTCACATCTACATGCATCGCCTTAAGTGTGCGTGTGAATGCCCGAGTGATGGTTTCTCCTTTCGTTCATACCAGTATTCAATCGAAGGCTTTGTTCTAAACATTCAAAAATAAATACAATAGAACCAATAAAATAAATAGAACCACTCTCCCATGTCGCAGTAGATTTGGCCAACTGTTATATCCGAAGTCCCGAAATGTGCAGAATTCAATGGCCTTTTCATGTAGTGAAGCGGACGAAGCTCCAACCGGAACGCCCACTGGCACTCCTGCAACTCCTGTCGGACGGCCCAAGCGCGCAGCCGCGACAGTCGCAACAGAACGTATGACCCTGCGCCCGAAGACCCCGAAGACAGCTCCTACTGCTGCGCTGATTGCCGCACCGACGTCCCCGGAATCGCCCCCGACACCGGATGACAACACTTCCGACGGGGGCGGTGACGCCGGACGGGACAGTCTGCAGTCGCCGGTGCGGAAACGTCGACGCAACCGCAAATCGGACCCGACATTTAGCGTCAATGAGACTGCCCAGCCGGAAAATGTCACGCTGTCGGCGGTGAAAGCTCCCCGCGAGCCACGAAACAACAAGGCGGCCACCTTTCGCACACCAGTCATTTCACGGAAGAAGGCAATCCGCAAGACACCGGTCTCTTCGGTGGCTGGGGATAATGTCCAGATTCGGAATCTCAGTGCTGCGCTGCGGCAGGGTGAGGAGCCGGTCGACAAGATTCTGGACGGATGGGCGGAGGTGTACAAGAATGATCGCCTGCGGGGATACTTGGAGATGGCAAACTTCTTTATTCATGCGTCGGGCTGTCAGGGGAAGATCACATTTGCAATGTCGAATTTGGATCATGCCGAAGTGATTAAGCAGCTAACTGGAAAATTCGATGAGGTAAGGAATTTTTAGTTATTTTTTCCTAGTGGAGATAAGACACGTTGCGTTCAAGTTTTCGATTCGTCTGAGATATTTTGTTGTCCATTTTCGTTGAGGACGTTGTGAAAGTTTGGCTGAAAACCGGTGAGTGCTGGTAAAACATGTTTTTGTTTTGTTTTAATACAGGAAAACAACGACTATCCCATCATCAAACCCGGTCCGGAGTTTCGCAAGTTCCGCAGCGATTTCTGCAAGTTTCTCGACTTGTTTGTGAAGAACACCAAGGACTCCATCCTAGTTGACGACTACCTGATGGAAAACCTCACCGGCCTCCTCAGCGAGCTCTCTGACTCGGCATTTCGAGCATTTCGGCACACTGCCACGCTGGGAGGTCAGTTCAGTTTTGCATTACTTTTCTGGTCCTCTCCTCTCTGGTCTTGCAAAGATGTGTTTCAAATCAATCGAAACCAATTAAGTTTCCGCAACTGGCATTTTCGCTTTTGTTCTCCAGCCCTCAAGATGATGACATCCTTGGTGGAGGTCCAGGCGCAACTGAAGGAGACCATCGCGTCAGACGAACGTCAGCTGGAGCTGGAGAAGAAGCGAAACCGGGCCAACAAGCCACGCCTGCAGACACTGCAGGACACATTTGACCAACACACCCGCAACGCCGAATCCATTAAGTCTATCTTCGACAAACTCTTCAAGTCTGTCTTTGGGCAGCGCTACCGCGACTCACTGCTGGCGGTCCGGGAGCTCTGCATGGAGGAGCTGGGCGAATGGATGATCACCTATCCGAGCCGGTTCGTGGACGACTCTTACCTGAAGTATCTCGGCTGGACTCTGAACGACAAGGAGGCTACGGTGCGCCGAAAAGTTCTTAATGTCATCCTGCCACTGGTTGAGAAGGAAGATCTGACGCAGCAGATGCAACTGTTTTCGAGCAAGTTTAAGGACCGATTTGTGGAAATGACTGCGGACGCTGATCCGGAGTGTTGCGTCAAGGCTGTGAAAATTGTCTGCGCCCTGGACAAGTAAGTGATGCGTGATGCCTCTGCCAACCAGCAGCAGGCGTACGTACATTCGCATACAGTACCTCGCAGGAGTAGCTGAGACAGCTAAGCGTTCGGAAGACGAATGTGGCGGACTGTCGAACTAGCGCCAGATTTAACCAAAAACTAACTGACCGATTCAGTGAAGGAGATATGTAGTCAGAGAGTCGGGAAAACTAGTGAAGGAAACATTCATTCACTCATTACTGGTATCTTGCAAATTATATTTCATCCACAAAATGTTTCCTCTGTCTGCGTAGAACTCAAACGGAACTGTTTGCGGAGTCAGATCTCGACCGGATGTTTGAACTGATCTACGTCAGTGATCGCAACATGGCCGTTGCTGCCTCTGACTTTCTCCTGACCCGCATGGCCGCCATCTCGGCGACCGATCCAGACCGAAAAAAGGGACGGCGCTTTCGCTCCGGCAAGGAATGGTCGGAAGACGTGTGGAACATCTTTGAAATCCTCAAATTCAGCACGGAGAGCCCGACCCACTCGCACACGGCCTATCTGGTGGATAGTCTCATAGATTCCTGCTCGGCGCTGAAGGCATGGGATGCCATGACCGATTTGCTGTTGGAGGAGACTGAGGAGGGCCAGCCTTCTTTGCTGGATGATAAATTCGAGCGCACCTTGATTGAGATCATGTGCTTTGCCCTCAAGCACGCAGCGGTGGGGGAGAGTCCGACGGGGCGGATTTCGAGCAAGAAAACGAAAGCCAAGGACCTCAAACAGGTACTGTATTTCCGCGATAGATAGCGACAGCCGTACTGGAATGGAACGTGTGCACGGGGTCTGTGCACCGTACACACAGCACAAGCGCCGCGTGGCCGATTAAACGTTCCACTGCTCGTACGCTGTCGCTATCTATCGCGGAAATACAGTACTGTTAAATTGATAAGACTGGATAGATCTTACCTGGAAAATAGATTTAGCAGCGATGTATCAAACACGGAATGAGTTTATCTTAGCGATATCTCACGGACGTCTGGTTTCACCTTACAGGTGCAGGACGATCGGGCCCGCTTGACCACTCACTTCATCACGACCCTTCCGCCGGTGCTGACCAAATTTAAGCAGGACGTGAATAAAACCGGTCTCCTGATCTCCGTACCACAGTATTTTGATGTCGACATTTACACGACAAATCACAAAGAAGAAGTTCGTCTTGCTTACTCACCAGCTCCATCCCTTCGCTGAGGGTGGTTGTATAGATATAGGGAATATATTTTGCGTCATTTTAGGAACTTGACCAGCTCCTCGACATTATCGGGGAGTTGTTTGCCAAATACGAGGACGCCGTCTTCCTGCGGAACTGTGCCAAGTCGTTGGAGTCGCTCGAACAAGAGGGCACTGGCATCGTCAACCGCGTGGCCATGCACAAGAGCGGCCTGATCGAAGCGGTCACCACGCGCTTCCACGAATCCTTGCCCGTCTGGATGGCTGGCGGGTCGGAGGCAGCCGTATACGAGTTTGAGAGCAGCGTCACCCGCCTGGTGGCGCTCTTCAACTTTTTCGACCTCACGGCCACCGCCGAACTGTGGGACGATTTGATGACGGTGATGCGACGCGGCTTCGATCCGGAGAGCACAATGAAGCGGCCACTGTTGCGGAAGATTCTCAGCTGCTGCAACCTCTTTGTCATGTGGCGTATCCAGGCGCTGCGAAAGCACGAGGGAGTCACCCATCCGGATGCCGATGATTGTGCTATTCATATGGCGCGATTGCGGGAGCTCGTGGGACTGTTGATGCCGGTGTTAACGGTTGGGCAGACCGCTTCGGATACCGTTTTTGCGGTGAGTTAAATCTCCATCTCCCTCTCGGATATCAGAATGTGTCACCCATGTTCGAGTTCGATATGTCTGTCTGTATGTAGTGTACTTACCTGACTGTCTGTCTGTAGTGTACTTACCTGACTGTCTGTCTGTCTGACATCATGTGCCTGCCGTGGGTTCATGTTCTGTACGCCGTTTTTGCAGGTTTATCACGTGCTACTGGACCTGCTCGTGCTGCACCCTGCTCCCTTGTCCACGGCTGCTGAGTGGGAGTTTGACCTCAAGTTCGAATTGCCCAGTGTGGACCAGCAGGCCATCGCAGAGTTTGTGGAGTTCCAGGTATGTTAGTCTCGAGTCCTGGTGTAGGAGTTACCTTAGCTCACAGTGAGTTCCCTGCAGGTGTTTACTAATGTCTTGCCGGAGACTACCTCACCGGAAGCACGTCTGACCCACGTTCACCGGCGACGCCAGGTGCTGACTCAGTTTTGTCGCGCCTTCACCTGCGATGTGATCTCGTCCCGTTTTGCTGAGCTCGTTCTACGGCACTACCTCACTGTAAGTGAATCTTACTCTTCCCTGTGTCATTTCTCTGACTCCAATTTATTGCGTTTTCTTCTGGGGATCTTTTTAACTTGCCTCTCTTCTAGACTACTGGCGATTACAGCGATGTCATCAAAGAGGCCGTGAGAAAGGTCGGTATTGTGCTCCGTTTTCTGGAAAAGGAACTGATGTGTAAAAGTGCACGAAAGCTCGGCATCGATGTGGAAGAAATGATCGCTCATATTCTGACATTGTAGATGATGGAAGTCAGCAAAGTCCATTGTGCTGAAGCCGTTGCTGCCGCTCTCATTGCCCTCTTCACCAAGAACATTCGCTCTCACAAGCGCAACAGCCAGGAAATCCTCGAGATCCGGGAGATGGCTAAAAAGCTTGCTCTTCTCTTCGGAACTGACAATGAGAAATCTCGATGGGCCATGGGCGCCCTTCACAAGTATGCTACTTTTGTCGTTCTTTCAACTCAAATCGTCCTGACGCGCCATTCTTGTAGGTATTGCGTCGAATTCATCCGAGAAGCCACCGATGACCGGGATCTTGCGAAGCGCGTGCTCTTCTTCGATGTCCTGTCGGAGTTCACCTCGAAATTGCGGCGTGAAGACAAGGCCCGTTTGTAAGTTTCAATGAACGCTCGATTCACCGAGCGAGTGAGTCATCAGTGAAGGATTGTCTTCTTTTAGGGTGGGACGTCTGAATTCTCTGCCGAACTTGTTGGCGCTGAACGGTGACGTCGTCACGCCCTTCTTCCAGTACCGCAACAGTCTGACCAGCTCGGGCACGGACACTGACGATCCCGCGGACAAGCACCGCCGCGGCCGCCGTGTCAATCCCGTCATCCCCAAGCATCGCGCTGCTGCGTTGCGACTTCCCACTCCTACACCGGACAAGGATGATGTGGCTTCGGTGGTGGCCTCGATGGCTTCCAGCGTCGCTGGAGACGCTCCTGACGCGGAGGCGGACGAACCTGGTGACATCGCTGCCGATGTTTCCATGGAGTAAATTATTTTGTCTCTTCTCGCTGAAGCCGGGGCGGTCCCTACTCCCGCCGCCATACATCCTCGCTGTTGACCGCACAGCAGTTTTTTGTGTTAAGTTTAAAGCAGGTCCGCGTTCCTTCTTTATAAAGCCGCGTAGCGTATCGGGCTCACGGTTCCCTTGAGTCAGGTTTTAAATAAGACATGCGCTGTGTGGACCGCTCTGTTGTTTTTTTTTTGCCAATACACTTGAAGAAAAGTTTTTCTTTTTCGGTTACACAAGGCGTTTTGTTTTAGATTTGAGTCCTCCTCTCCATGTCGCTTTGTTGGTCTCTCTCCCTCTCTCGCTGTCTTTTTTCGTTTGGAATTAGCGAAAAGTAATGGCTGTCTAGTTTTGTCGTTTCTACATGTGAAAATAACGACCAATGACTGGCGTGCTCTTTCAAGTCTTCATTCGTCGCCTCGCGATGTACATTGAAAACGCTAAGTCGTAGGCACAATCTTATATTGTGGAACGTATTTGGCCAGGCTATGCAGGATCGGAGATCCGCGGGATCATGCCTGGCGGGAATTTGAAATAGGAAAGACGATAGTCTTCAACGGATCAGAGCTCTGTTTAGCATACACTCTCGACGAACTCGATGCTGGAATGTACACATCCATTGCTCCGGCGTCCTGCAGCCTACTTCCTAAGTCATACCGTTCGCCGCCGTAATCTCTGCCTATAGATGATCCGGAAACCCCGTAGCTTGGGATAGGCGGTGTGGCAAACTGCGGTTGTTGTTGTTGTCGTTGTAACGGCGGATCATACTCGAACTTCTGCACTGGGATGAGGAACTTCCGTTGCGGGTCCGTTTGCCGGTCCTGCTGTTGCTGCCGCTGCCGCTCATCCTGCTGCATCTTATTGCCTCCCAATTTCTTCCCGCCAAACAGCGCCGCAATCACCGCTGGGACCGGCTGCAGTTTATAATCCAAATCAGCACTGGTACCCAGCATGGGATACTTAATCGCCGGCTGGTACGCTACTCCACTTCCGTCGTTGTTACTACTGCTGTATGTCGCACCGATTGGGTTCCTCGCCAAGTCTTTTTTGGAGTACTCTGGTTTCTCCCGAAAGATGCTCGGGCCCCGACCGGTGCGACCACCGGATGTCGCCTGATCGTACGGATTATACTGAGGCACCTCGACCTCGTAGTTGAACACGTTGATGTATTCCTGCGGCGGCGGCTGTGGCGGGGACTGCGCAAACGTTTCCGGGTACTGCGAACTCGGCTTGAGGTAAACACGACTGTTATCCGAGCTGGGGTAGTTTTCGGTGCGCGACACAACCGGCTGACGCCTCGATTCCAACGCATAGACGTTGTCCGGGGGCATTCCGTAGTTGATGTGTTGATCGGGAGGTGGGAAGAACGAGAACTCCGGTCGGTCTGCGGCGTTGATGGTGATCGAGAGGTCAGGCTGATACTGTGGTAGTTGTGGTGGCTGTCGATTTGGATGCTGAATTCGCGAGCTTTGCTGTTGCTGATCTTGGTATGGGTTCTGGCTAAAGTGCGGATTCGGCCTCCGGTCCGGCGAGTTCTGAAACGAGAAGCCGGGTTCGGGTCGCTGCTGTGGCGGTGGAAAGCCCACTTGTCTATCCCCGAACTGATCCGTCGGCATTCTGTCCGAATGCCTGTCGGAATACTGCACCGTGTTGTAATTCATCCGGCTCGAATCGCCGCGCTGCGGTGACGGCAAATCGTAGGGGAAGAAGTCGGATTCCCCCTTCGGCATCCTGCTCGACGGTGGATATTTATTGGGCACACCGGCTGGGAAGTCGTTGACGAATGTGGACGGTTTGAATGCCGGTATGTCCTGCGTGAAGCTGGGCGTCATTGCCGGTGTCGACTGCTTACCAGACAGCAGCGCCTTCAGGAATTCCGAATAGCTTCCGTAAACTTGTCCGTCCACGGACTTCTTCGGGTACATCTGCGTCTTGAACTTGGTCGGGTAGGAGGTTTGATAGATTTCCTCATATGCGTTGGTCGGATCCGGCTTCGCGTCTGGATAATCCGGGGGGTAGGCTGCCTGCTTGTCTGAGTATCGCGGCGCGCCACTGCGCAACTGCAGCGCGGGGGACTCGTACCTTGCCGGTAGCTTTGGGAGGATGACGTTGCTGTCCAACGAAGAATGTTGCGGCGTGAATTCGATGTTGAGCGGACTGTGCAAGTACGCATCTCTGCGGTGGTTGTGTTCGGGATTCCCGGTGAAGCCGAAAGGTGAGGGTGGATTGTAAGGTGAGGGTGGATTGTAAGGTGAGGGTGGATTGTAGTTGGTAAGTGTGGGGTACTGTTGTCCGGCGGAGGACTGCGGGTAGTCTGAACCGATGGGTGCTCCTCGAAGGCAGGACAGGAAGAGAGGAAGCATTCCGAGACCCATCAGTGTGAGGGAAATGGTTCTCGGCATGATCAATGATACACAGAAAGAGTTGAAAAACCATGAGGAGTGAAAATTCTACCTGATTAAACTGGTTCAAACGCGAGATGGATCAGCGCTTGCATGCCGGTAGGTGCGGCTGGTTTCAGTGCATGATTTTGAATAGCACTAGTATGTCTAAATTAGCCATTACTGTGCATGTGAAAGGTTCATCAAGAGCCGACTGCAACCCTGAGCTTGGATCCGCCGATCGAGTTATCACAATGTCCGTTGTTTACCGGGACTATTATGACATTGCGGTGAAGCGAACAAGTGTCAGTCAGTCAGTGGAGCACGCATTGCGTCTGGCAACATGTGTACGGTATACCTATACGCATACGTATACCTATACGCATACGTATACGTACGCATACGTACCTATTGTACGCATACGTATACCTATACGCATACGTATACGTACGCATACGTACCTATTGTACGCATACGTACCTATTGTACGCAACTTGTTCAATCTAATGAAGCGAATGGAATGGAATCGAATATCGTTGTCGAATGGAATTCATAAAGTTCTGCATACTAAGAAGTCCACGGAAACGGAAAGACGAAACGTAAACGTACTGTAAAATAATATGTTTAAAACGGTCAAGACATTACTCAACCGGAAAAGATCAAACGTTACATCACACCTATGTTAGGATGTCACTTCCATTTACACACATCGCTGAAATCAATTGTAACAGATGTATGGCGTTCCAGTTCAACAGGAATTTGCCACGATCAGTGGCCGGCGGTAAGAGCGGAGCAGCAGTGGTCAAGTTCACCTTAGATAGGGTGCTGCCGGGAGAGGTCGTTAATAGTTGATTCTGTTCTGCTTGAACTGGATCATGTCATATGTGCGTGCGCGGTAGTTGAGGAAGCAGTCTTTGATGACTTTGATCATATAATCGGCAGCTTCTCGCTCGGATGCATTGGGGCAGAAGCGCGCACGCAACTTTGGGATTGTCTGCCCGCGAAAACACGGCAGGTTGGTGTCTAACATCAGACTGACCAATGTGCAAAATTCTTCACGGAAATGTCTGGAAAAGAAATGGGTAACAAATTAAGCTTCTTACAATGGCAGGCAGGCAGGCAGGCAGGCAGGCAGGCAGGCAGGCAGGAAGGCAGGCAGGCAGACAGACAGGCAGACAGGCAGGCAGGCAGGC
>LRSR01014515.1:0-15795 GCA_001579985.1 Hypsibius dujardini | reverse complement strand
GACACAGACACAGACACAGACACAGACACAGACACAGACACAGACACAGACACAGACACAGACACAGACGCAGACACAGACGCAGACACAAACAAATATACAGACACAAACACATATACAGACACAGACTCAGGTACACAATCACAAACACAGGCGCATACACCGGCACAGATACCGACGCAGGCAGACACGGGCACAGACACAGGCACAGATGTCATGGCAGATCGTGAGTAAAAAACTGAGTATCCGACGTTTTCACTTCGTACAATACAAGGCCGAAATATCGGTCACTGTTCCACCGGACACTCTGCTTCGCATCCCCCCTTGTTCCAATCAAGTAGCTTCCTTAGTTTACCATGCACCGCAAACAAGAAGTGGTTACCCAACACCGAACGTGATGAAATAAATGTGACACTCCCGGGCGCAAATTCACCCTCTCGGTTGTCTTCGGCATTTTCGATTTAGCCCTCCACCAGGGGTTCCAATATTTGTGTGCTCGGGTGTATATATGGTACACGCAAACCGACATACCATGTATGTATACGTAGTACGTTAACATTTACTCTGAATATCGATCAACTAACCCAACCGACCAACCGACCGGGAAAAGTAATGGAAACATGGTGCGCTCGGCTGGCGGATGGCGCATAAAAGGCGAAAATAACAAGACCCACGCTATGTGATTATATTTTACACGCTCCCCTTCACCCGAGTGGGGGCATCTTCGGTGACGACGAGGACTAAGTCAACCCCCTCGGACCCCCCTCTTCGCGGGGGGTGGAAGATGATTCCCCATATCCGTTTCCTTAGTGCGCGACAAGTCAAGCACAAAGTTTGCCGCTCTTTTCCTGCGGGTTCGTCTCTTCTTCTTCATCTTCTCCGTCTGTTATGTGCAGCTGGATATAGGCACGCATGCCTGTCGATGGTGTATGCGTCGCTGTTTCCTTTGTATAATGCGGGTTCGTGTTCTTTTATTCATGATAGGTTGTGGGAGGTCTTTCTTACAGTTTGTTTGACTTGTTCTTATGTTCAGTTATCGCTCAATTCAGTTTTACCACCGTCGGAGCAACCGTGGCCCGAATAGTTGACTGCCGTCTGTTGGCGGTCTTCTTACTTGATAAAATTTTCAAAGGAAAAATTCAGAATCCCCCCCTCACTATTTTTTTAGATAGTTCCATATTTATGTTTATGAAAATTGTTTATTTCACCGGTGTAGTACCAGAAATTTTTTTTGGCGGAATTTCAAAGTTTCCAATTACAGTGCAACAGTTCCACTGCAATTCCATCGATTGATTGATTAGTTTAGTATTCGTTCAGTGCAGTTGATTGATTGAGTGTGCTGATGTAACGGTTAGATTGATTGACTAGTTTTGGTTATATTCGTCGAGCAACATATGAATCATGTTCAAATGATTGATGTAGGATATTTTTGTGTTATGATTGTTAGTGATTGGAGAAATTAAAAAGTGAATTCACAACACTGCTGGTTACAAAAGGTAAACGACGCAATCAATCACATGATATTACGCCAAAACTGAGTAAATCAAGCGGTCAATTCGGCGTAAATTAGAACTCTGGCCAATCAATGAATCAGTCAATCGGTCAGTTGCACTGAACTAAAGCTAAACCAATCAATCAATCAACTGATTGCAGTGGAATATTTGCACTTTGCACTATAATTTGAAAGCTGAAATTCCGTCAAAAAATTCTCTGGTACCACAACGGCGATATGAAAAATTTTGTTTATCTCAAAAAAATATTGAGGAGGGATTCTGAATTTACCTTTGAAAATCTTCCCAAGTTAGATACACGTTTTTAAGCCGCCAAATCGGTCGGTTTTACGGACAATCACGGAAATCCAGGTGTTTTAAGTACGTAAAAAACCTTGTGCGAGGGATAGGGATCGAAAAGACTGGATTTTGCTGCAGGAATTGAATAAGCGGGTTGATAGCCAACCGGGTAGAGGGTTAATGGTCGGACTAGGTGACACAGTGTACCTTAGTAAATGAAGATTTCTCGGTGGCTAAGCAAACGATCATGCCGGGTGACGGATGGTTAGCTCGGATGGTGGAATAGTATGTCGGTCGGACGTCCAGGTGAGTGAGCGGTCCGCTCGGGGAGTTGACCGTCAATCGTGTAGGTGGAAGACTCGTTTGGATGATTGACGGTTGGCAAATGAGTAGCGGACGGCCAGGTTAGAAGGTGGACGATCAATCCGGGAGGTGAAGTCTCGGTCAGACCGACCGTTCGTTTCCGTGGCAGACTGGTTACCTTTCCGATGAGCGGCGTAGCATCTCAAATGATCCCGCGAACCCTCCACGCACTGACCGTCCGTCATAGTTGGGTTCTCCTAATACACCCGGAACAATCCGTCTTCAACCTTTTCCGACCGTCATCCATTCAAACTAATTGTTAACACCACGGCTAGATCTTGCATCTCCCGAACGGATGATTTAGCCGTGTCTAATTATTACCTATCCGGACGGACCGAACACCGTCCGGATTAACGGTCTATCATCCAGGGTTGCCGTCCAGCCAATGACGGACCGTAAACTGTCTGCATATCCATTCACCAGTTGGTTGTTGGTGTGACGGTTGTTGATCTTCCCGGATTGGTCGACCGCCTACCGGACGGGCCGTTCGCCACTCGGACTGACCGTCAGCTAACGGGACGGGCAGTCCGTTCACAACTTCACCAGACCGTCATCCATACTCGAGTTGATCGGCAACGCGCAGGAGAGACCGTCCATTATCCAGACTGGTAGCTCACCTCCCAGACCGATCAACCATGCCGACGGACCGCACACACGGTCCGGGCCATCATCAAGAGTTGCCTATTATCCACCCCCTAACGGACTGCATGTCCATCATCCGTACTTACCATCCATACTTTGGATGGTTAATACGCCCGCCCACCACTCGGTATGGCAGTCCACTATCTGATCGACCGTCCTTCTTTTGTACTTGCAGTCCACCTTCCGGGCGGTACTGTCTTTCATTTTCAATACAACACGGAACCGACGCTGGACGAAAATCAACTTTCTGGTCTTGTTAGCCACTCATCTTACGGTTTCCGCTGTTACTTCAGCAGCAACTTCAGTAACAAAGACTTTTTAATGTTCCGGCGTTTCTAAAAATCCCTTTCAAAAGCTGGTTTTAAAAAAGGCTACATCTAAACAAATCCCTGATCCAATGTGCCTAGATTCGTTTTCCCTGACAACCTCCAAGCTCTTTGCAGCGGTTCTAACTCGTACTGCGAAGCCGTGTCACCAGTCAACGGTCATCCACCCGGTTGCCTCTGGCAGACATACTGATGACAATTTTGCGAGCAGCACTCCCGATCGAAGGTACAACTCCCGCCACCATTGGTGCATCCACTCCCCGCCTGACACCGGTACCCGCTGCAGTTTTTCGAGCAGCATTCCCGGTCGAAGGCACAACTCCCGCCGCCGTCGGTGCAGCCGTTCCCCACCTGGCACACCTCTCCGTTGCAGTTGCCCGAACAGCATTCCCGGTTGAAGTTACACCGTCCTCCGCCGTCTGTGCAACCGTCCCCTGCCTGACAACGGTTTCCGCGACAGTTCTTCGAGCAGCATTGGCGGTCGAAGGTACAGCTCCCGGCGCCGTCGGTGCAACCATTCCCGCCGGGTTGACAGACACCCCCGTGGCAATTTTTGGAGCAGCATTCCCGGTCGAAGCTGCAGCGTCCGTCAGACGTGGTGCAACCATTTCCACCCGGTTGGCACTGACTGGCGTGGCAGTTGTTTGAGCAGCACTGCCGGTCGAAGGTGCAGTGTTCCGCGCCGTCGGTGCAGCCGGTTTCACGGGGCTGGCATTGGTCGATCTGGCGATTGCAGTTGCCGCTGCAGCAGTGGATGCTGTCGCGACAGGTTGCGCCTTCGAGGAGGCATGCTCTGCCAGGGTTCCCGGACTGGGCACGGCGAGCGGACACGTGGCCGGAAATCAAGACAAGAAACTGCAGAAAAGTCGACGGAAAACATTACCAGACACATAACTTGACGGTTCAGTCGGAGGATGATCGGAGTACAATTTCTCAACAAAGTGTTTATTTGAATGTCGATGAGCAGTCGATCTCTCCTTGCCTTGGAGGAACTGCAAACGGAGCTGTTTTTATCAGCAGATACGAGTTTTCATAGAATTTTTCCTCACCAAATATCATCAATTTTGGTTTTACAATAATATCCAAAAAACGGAGTTTAAATATCAGGAGAAGAATAAACTGTTATATGCAAAGTTTGGCTGTAAATAAGGAAAATTAGCATGACTTACGGTAATGGAAACTGAGAAGAGTGGGCAAATCATTTTCGCTTTGAGGACTTTGAGATACCCGTTCGTTCAACCGCGCCATACTTGATAGAACAAGCAGGGACTTGTGGAATATCGAGCTTTCTGACACCGCGGTTATGTCACTCCAATTCGTTCATGGGAGTGAAAGAGATATTCGACTGTGATCGCGACGGAGATAGGGAACTGATCATAATCTATACTCTACCCTGCTAGCATCGAGGCGCTATATAGCTTCAGTTTCTTGTTTCAAGAATGGGCAAACAAAAATACTTAGTTATGGGCCGAGGGGCGCCGGAGCGATGGCTCCTCGGGGCGGTTAAGGCTACTAGTCCTCTTTCCCTTCCCTTTCACCTATTTTGGCCATATTTGGTTTTACGAGTACTAACCAATGTCCCTTTCAGTGATTATAACAAGCTTTGAAATGTTGGAAAGCCCAGATGTTCTTCAATCTCCAGGTATAAGACTTCGACGTTTGAACATCGGTTATGTAAATGCTGTGACCAACACCCAAGGGGTGATGAAAAAAGGGGCGTTTTGTTTTTTTCGCTTAACACTCGTGCAGGCAGTCTGGAACCCAATATTTAGGGTTTTAAGAGGATTTTAAAAAATCAATCTTCAATTTATTAAGTTAGGGAACGACGGTCAACATAAAAAAATGAAAGTGGGAGGAGACAAGAAGGGCGAAGGGGAGGGGGACTTAGGGTAGCCTGAGCCCCTCGGGATACGTAGATAGTAATTTTCCGGGGGAGGGAGGCTCTGCTTGTTCTGTTGGCGACTGGTACTACACAGCTGCGTGAAACGAAACAACGCCTACATATTTTGGCCTACAAGCTCAGGCCTGGTGAGTGCGGAAAAATATGTGGCTGATGCTATTCCATTCAAAATTGAATTCTAAATGGTAATGGCCAATGGGGCAAGGTTAGTTTTTCTGGGCAGATTCGCTAAGTTGCAAGATGCGGAAATTGCTGACTACAGCATCTTCAGGGTAGTCAAATAGGTGACTTGTGGTACCGTAGGCATAACGGGGGGGGGGCGGCTTCGCCTATACTGAAATAATCAGAAGGGATGCAGGGGGAGGCACTTTTAATATTTAACGGGTCATCACTGCGGGGGAGGATTCTTTTTTTCGTTTAACAAAGTAGGCCAAAAGTCATTGCTGTTCCCCTCAAAATGTACCAGGGGGCAGAACCGATTTTCTTGAATTTTTATTTCAAGATATTGTTGTCCAATGCATTTTCCTTTTAAAAGCTGATCTGAATCTTCTCTACGAAAAGTGAGTTATCCAATTTTTTGTGATCGCAAAAAATTTGCGATATTTGCATCGGCATCAATATTGTTATCAATATCATTATCAATATTTATGAGCACTCTGTTTCTGTTCTGTAAATATCGTGAAGCCAAATTTTTACTCTGTGCTCGTCAATTCGCTATTTGATCTGTATGCTTCAGCTAGATTGAGAAGAGCCGAGGCGGGAGGGCGTCACCTTGCAGCCGGTCGTCAACTTTAAATTTCCACAACATGCTCAATAAAAAGGCAGCAAATATTGAAGGTCATTAATTCGGACATTAACAACATCCGAAAAATTCCCCTGAACTTATTCTGTGGATAACCAAAAATATGTTTGACGGCGTAAATTGTCGCGAGTTTGTTTGGACGTTTTGTGGGCCGTCTCTCTGTATTTATACAGTGTCAGTTTACCCGATTCAAGATTATTCGCTGAGGTTGACAGTTCCATTCACATTCAAAACGTCTCTCTTTCTCTCTCTCTCTCTCTCTCTCGTTATTCTTAAATTTCAAACAGAAAAATGATCGATTTCAAAGTGATTCCTGATATCTTTTCGATCCTTATTTCTGGCCAGTGTTGATTTAAAACTTTGGTCGAGATTTCTCACCCTGTAACATGCGACTATGGACGTTGTGGATTGTAGGAAGCGTGGGCTTCCACGGATTGACCGGTTCGCCGCACAACCGCGACATTAGCGTCTATCTCAAGATATGCCGCCTTGCCTGCATCAGTCTGTGCATGAAAAACCAACAGGTATACAAATATCTCTGTACATTGAGCTCTCGTCGGATATAATTCGTTGAATGGTTAACAGTTTGTTGGCTAACTAATACTTCCCACAATATTTGCGGGTACATTGTTATTAATAATATGACAATGCTAAAGCTATGCAGCATGGTTATAGCCAAAGATATAATAATGCATATAATAAAGATAATAATAATAAATATACGGAGATTCAATAAAAATAATATATTATAAAGATATAATATAGACATAATAATATATTATAAAGATATGATATAGATACGATATAGATATAATATTATATTAAAAAGATATAATATAGATATAACATAGATATATAGATATAATATAGATATAACATAGATATATAGATATAATATAGATATAACATAGATATATAGATATAATAATATATTATAAAGATATAATATAGATATAGAACTTTGGTCGACAGAAATCGTTGACGGATTGTGCCAAGGTGTGTCCAGCGAGCTCCATCAATTCTTCGGAAGAATGCGAGGATGATGTATGTATTTCTGTTTCTACCTATTGCACATTTTATATTCGGAATTTTTAATTCTTATGCAAGAATTCTCGTTGGATGAACTTTGCGGTTTTAGTCATGTCTTTCACATGAATGCGCTATCAGCAAGAGACTGACCCAAACTATGGAATTCACTTCGGGGATGACGTCCAATCTGGGAAAACTGGCGTCTCAGCAGTCCCTGACGTGCATCAATATGAACTGGACAGTTCCGGAGAATATTGCGGCCAAACCGGCCAGCCAGCTTGGTCCCCTTTTATTCTTCGTCGAAGAAAAGGACGATGAAGGATGGGAATGCAGTGAAAGCTTGGGCAATGTAAGAATAAATTCGAAAGACCTTGCAAAAACCCAGTGAGCAACACAACATGCATGTTCTTTCTCAACGCCAATAAAAATGATTTATATATTTTTTATATAATAATAAAATTAATGAGACTGATTAATGATATGACTGATTAATGAGATTGCGAATGGCTTTGGAACAAAGATATTTCCCTTTTAATTTGAAAGCAAAAAATTATACGTTTCTCAAAAAGTCCTATAATTTTAGTGGATTCGTTTAGGAAAAATCATCTTGGAATTTGAAACCAAAATGCAAAGCATCATTTTGCTAAAATATGACAACTTAAAACGTCTCTTAATTTGAAAAAAAACTGGTAGGCGTCCCAAAAAATGTTTTTAATTTGACAGATGTCTTTAATTTAACTTATTTTATTTTAGGAAAAATGTCTTTCAATTTAAAAACTAAACTTAAAAAAGTTAGCGTCTCGAGAAAATTCTTCTAATTTTATGAATTTATAATAATAATAATTTTTATAATTTTTATACTCATCTAATTTTATGAATAAGTTTTTATCTATTTCAGACTCTTTTCACGAAACCAGTTGTGAACGTGACGAAGCAATGCGCAACTCGACGCTTTCGTCTGGGAGCCGTCAACGCCGGCGGATTGGTCGCCGTCTCATCAGAAGCAATATTCTACTGTAAGGGATTGCTCTGCTGATGCACCACCATATTTGTTGATGATAATGATACTGATGACCTTGAAACTTGGTAAAGAATTTGGATTTCAGATGATGATCATTCGATACCTTTGCCCGTCACAAATTTGGTCCTCTTTGTGAAATTGGAATCATCCACCCAAAATCGCAACAACAACGAACCATCCTGCGGTTCGCTGAACTGGACTTTACCAGACGGTATATTATTGTCTGTCTTACATTATATACGGTATTAATCCCAAACGTGTACAGTTTGCCTTGGGAATATTGATGATTATTGTGTTAACTTTTTGTAATTATTCCGTATTTTAATTAGTTAGTAATTCTGCAATTCATTATTTCTAATATTAATTTTTGTTCAAGTAATTTTAGTTTGAATTCTATTTTAGTAATTTAAGTAATTTAAATTCATTAGTAATTCTGTATTTCAGTTAATTATTCTGTATTTTAATTTGTGACAGGTGTTACGGACGATGACGTCCAGAAATACTCCCTTCGAATTATGGTGAAAGCATGTGCATTATCGGCAGCACCTGTGGTCACATGGGTTCCGGTACGTCCGCCATCATTTGTATATCCCGGATACTGTTGCGGAAATTAAAATTCGATCTTGCTGTGTCCGATTTTCACATTCCGTGACGTCGAACACTTGAGGCGATTGATCTGTTTGTTTGTCTAGGGGACCGAATCAGCCACCGTCAGCGGTCTTAGTATAAGCTGCATTTACGAGTCTAAGGTACCGTGTCAATCCTCAGGAAGTGTTGCCGATCTTTGTGCAGTGTCAACTGGAATCTGTTACGTCAGCAGTCGCGAGACATGTGAATTCTAACTGAGTTTTAGTTTGTTACCCGAACCAGGTCTTTTTCACGACGAACTGTGGAGCACAGAGCAAAGAGACCAGCTCCACCAAAGTGATACGTATGTATTTGGTACCCAGGCACAGGCCAGGCACAGGCTCAGGCACAGGCCCAGGCACAGGCACAGACACAGGCCATGCACAGGCCCAGGCACAGGCCCAGGCACAGGCACAGACAAAGACACAGTCACAGGCACAGAAACAAGCACAGACATAGTCACAGTCACAAGCACAGAAATAGATATGGTAGTAGACGAGTGTGCTATATCTTTGGATTGCTGTGTTTCAATATTACAGCCACCTCGACCATGTTCCGAAATTTGCAGGGTGTCCTTCCGATATTCCTCTTGCGACCTGTTCTGACAAAACCACCAGTACGTTGGGAAATGTTCAGTCCAACGGAAAAGGAAATGACCCGTGGACGACACTGCCGGATATGGCCCAAGATCATAGTCAAGGTAAGTTTGTTATTCATTCGTATCGACAGTAAACGCGGCATCTACCAAGTGGAGCAGAAACACGGCTAGAACTGCTTCAAAACTCCGTTCCACCGCTTCGTCTCTTTGTCCTCCTTAAAGGGGGGGGGAGAGAAGGGTGTAGGGCGAGGGGAGAAGGAATGTGTTTTTGTATTAATATTTCGAAAGAAAAAAACTGTTTTCTGTTTTGCGCTTACCTGTTAACCACAGTATATTCTAACTAACTATCAATCATCGAAGTTAGTTTGTGTAGTTTTATTTTAATTAATTGAACTATTCCAGTAATTAAAAAACTATGTTTATAATTCTCTTTTAATTGAATCAACTTAATTTATGCAGTTACAATTTCTTTTATAGATTCTATTTTAATTAAATCATCTTCATTTTTGTGTGATTACAGAAATGGATGAATACCAAGGGAAAGAATTCAATGACATGGCGTCTTGGTTACACGGTCCCGGGGGCGGTGGTGGTGGGCGTGGTCCAGGAGGCGATAAGCGGTACAAGGGCTCCGTCGATGCAGGTGGACCATACAAAGACATTGTGTTGTGGGATGGTCAAGGCGCGGGTCCTCCGGCCGACATCGTCGTCAGCATCGACCAGATCCTGCGCGACGGTTCCGGGTCAGACATTGCGGCGATCATTTCGTGGAAACCTCCCCAACACCTGGGATCTTCCAGCAAGCTCATCGGCTATGAGGTCTGGTATGGTCTGCTAACAAAACCGCCACTACCAGCGGGTGCGGTGGAAGGGTACTACACGCCATTGACAGGGACGAGCCAATACGACGGATATAAAGTTATAAATATAACCGATCCGGTATGTCTATTGGCTGATGAAGCTTTACGATTGGCTGGAAAGTCGAAATTTTGGAACCGCTTCAAGTACCGAATTCGGAATTATTCAACGAAAATGCACTGAAGGACTAAAACTTCGGAGTGGCTATTTTATTCCCATTTTTGGTGTCCAATAGAACTCCGGCTATTTTACTCCTCCCTGAATACAAGGGAGGGGGATAAAATAGTTGTAGCCATTAAATTTCCCTGGTTTGACTTTGGAAATTTTTTTGATTTTTAGAACTTTTTTTGGATGCACCTTAACATCGTCCCACTTAAAATTCAATTTCAAATCGATTGGCATTAGTAGAATAATCTCGCGATGTCAGAAGGCGGAGCTATGACTCATTCTTGAGCCTGACCGGAAACTTTAGATTGTCATTGCTCAAGTGACTCAGAGCCCCGGCGCCTCGTACCTAAAAAATATTTTACTGTTTCACCTCAATTTTATATTTCGTTTTAAGAGGGAGAACATCATCAGTTTTTCTAAAAATCGTCAATCTTTACAGTCAATCTTTACAGTAAAAATTAAGGAAAAATTGGTACATTTGTTTAACGAAAAAACCCTTTCAACCAGGCCAAATAATTTTGTTCATGTTAAACATTAACTGTGTACTTAATTAATCATGCGGAGCGAGCGAAGCGAGCGAAGCATTTCTTATTCAGCTCTGCTGGTGGCCGGTTTGATGTCCGGCCTCGCCCACGCCGTGTGGGTGGGCGACGCGCTGTCCGTGTGTCTGACGTGACGTCCTTGCCCATTGCCCATTACCCCAATTATCAATACGCGAGCTCCGCATTTCTTAGTGTATAACATACACTTGCTAGTTATATTGTATAGTCGAATTTCGGTGCTTAAAAACATTCCTATGTGAGATTTCCGTTCTTGACTATTGCGAATTTCAGAGCCAGACAACATGCATCATTGATGACCTAATCGAAGGCCTTGTGTACGGAGTTAAGGTAAAGGCGTACCAGTACACGAACTACGGCTTAAAATTCATGAGACAGCTAATCCAAGACAGCATTCTTGCTAGGTCACTGCAATTGGAGATGTGCCGTACAATGTTGCTCAAGTGTTGCAGTACAAGCAGGGTAGCATTTTTCGAGCGATTCCTACCGGACGACTTGCTGGTAGGGTGAAACATAATGAAGCGAGGTCAAATAATTTACTATTAGCAATTAATGCATTTTTATATTGTTTTTGTGTGTTAAATAGATACGACAATTGACAATTCGATGGCTCTCTCTATTGGCATGCCTGTAATTTTCATCGTTGTGCTAATTGTGGGAATCAGTTGCTGTTGCTGGCGCTGCAAACGCGCTGCAGTGAAACAGAAGGTCACGTTGAAACCCGTTTCGTCAGAGAGTGATCAACAAATGGTCTATCTGACGCCAATCACGGAACCCTTAACGCTCCGTTATCAAGTGTGGCCGGACCTGCCGAACCCTCCAGACATTCTTCGGTAGGACCTCACCTACATCCCTAACATAAAATATGATGATATCATAAAATATAATAATAAAATAAAATAATATAATCTAAAAGATAATATAACATATGATATAAATAATCTCACCGAAATTTTTTTTAATATGTCCACAGTTGATTGATGTAAACTACAGGTTTTTTATTCTGAAACTTTTCATTCCTATTTGATGATGAATTTCTGGTTGCCCAAATTATAAGTAGGAAAATAATTTGGCTTGCATAAATGTAATTGAATTATATTCATTGTTAAGTAAGTAATACACATGTGTAGAGATATTTCTTCTTATCAGCAGATGTCTGAAAAATATTTTTTACTATAATACATTTAATTTGGATATTTTTAGTCACCACAAGTATCTACGGAATTGTAATTAACTAGTCGAAATTTAAGTGAATTGTGAAGCTGTGAAATAAAGTTAAGGAATGATAGCCTTATTCGTGGATTAAAGATTGTTTGTAGTTCGTACAACAGGCAGGTTCATGACTTAGTTTGTTTTCTTATAGCCAAGTGCTGCCGCCACGGACCGCGGACCGCTGGGAGCTGCCGCGGTCCCGCATTGAAATTGGCGAAGTCCTCGGGAGAGGGGCGTTCGGGGAGGTGTTCAAGGCAAAAATTATGGGCTCCATCTTAGTCAATACCGAGCATTCCACGGTGGAGAAGCACTTGAACTTCATCGTTGCAATAAAATTATTGCCAGGTAAGACGCTGTCACTTGCTCGTCCTTTACCTTGATGCTGTTGCAAGCTTTCATTAAATTACAGTTTTAATTGTAATGAACCTTTTGTTTGGTGCAAGCCTAGCTCATGCTGACGGACGGGAAAAGGACGCCTTCCTGCAGGAAATTCAAATCATGAAAGACATCGGCTATCACCGTCACATTGTCAGCTTAATCGGTTGCTGCATCGAGTCCGACCCGATTTTTCTGGTGGAGGAATACTGCCCGCTCGGCGATCTGCGGCTCTACCTCAGCAGCCAACGTCAAGCCGTTATGACTTACTCAGTAAGAAAAAACACACATAAACACGTCTTAAATTTTAATTTGACTATACATATCTGAAAATGTATACTAATACAGGGAGGAGTAAACCATTTACACGCAACACCTCAAAAATTCTCAACATGTATGCACATTTTTAACATTTTTTCAAATCTGATTTTTGAAATCAGTAAAACAACGAGTTTCCTGTATTTTTAGTGATTTTTTATGTTGCGAAATCATCCATAGCACACTGCTAACTGTTTTTCCAGAGCCGTGTGCAAAGCTGAGCGTGCTGATTTTGGCAAAAACGAATCAAGTTCTTTCTAATCAACAATCACAACATTGGCAATGGTTCAAAATATGGGCATTTGTAATTCCAGCTGAAACTGTTTGGTGAGCAACAAACGATATAGGGGCTGTTCGAGGTTTGGGCTGTTCGAGGTTTGTAAACATTTTTTGATTTTCGGTGTTCAAGTTGAAATCGGTGAAAATCACAAACAAATCAGGCTTTTTGCAAGTTGAAACAATAAAACTACTACAAGTTAAAAGCCTGGTGAATCCCGCGACGTCTGGCCGAATATGATGAGCATGTTTAGGAAATAGCTCGTTCTTGGCAACAGTCCAAGTTGCGACATCGAAAAACTGTCCCAATAAAGATCGCTGTTCGTATTATTGAACTTGACTTTCTAATTTTAAAAAAATCAGTTGGAGCAAAGAGTTGGAGAAATAATAAAGTGGTCGCGTGTAAATGATTAACTCCTGTTTATAAAAATACGGTTAACCATTAATTAGGCAAAACGTAATTGAACGCCGATAAATAGTTTTGCAATTTTTTAGTTTATAATTGTTTAACTTTCATAAGTTTTTTTAACATTTCATTGGCCAATTAATAATCGCTATATATGATTAAATTAAGCGCTTTGCAGTTGGAGAGCTAAACAAAGAATTATAACATTCGATTAAGTAATTTGTTTATATTTATTTTCATCTTGTTTTGAACTTTAAGTTTATTGATTGCAGGGAACAATCAATTAATTCGTTTCAATTACAGGCAACAGATTCGGGTATCGGAGAAAATGGAATAATCAGCACAATTACGTTGAGTGATCTGCTCTCTTATGCCAGACAAATTGCTATTGGAATGGTAGGAGAATGAGTTTCGAAGGTTTTCAGACATTGGCTCAAGTACGGGAATATAAAGGGTTGGTATTTTGTAAAACCACCTAGGAGTACATCCATCGGAAAGGGTACGTTCATCGCGATTTGGCGGCTCGAAATATTCTGCTGTTCAACCGAACACACGTCAAAATTGGCGATTTCGGCTTGACCCGCTACATCTACGAGGATCGGATCTACGTGGTGCAGAATGCCGGACGACTTCCGGTCAAGTGGATGGCGATAGAGAGCATCTTCGATTTAACCTTTACCTCAGCCAGTGACGTGTAAGCACTGTTCGCCCGAGCATGGTTTAACCCTCTGGTTGCCGGGTGTTTTAGGTATACGGGTAGTGCTGGGTCAGCCAAAGTTGGCTTAAATAGGGAAAGTACCTAACCTGTATGGTTAACATGAGAAGGGTTCATTTGGCACTTTCCCTGCTCGGTTAGTGCCGTACCGCCAGACGGCGCTGTTGCGCCTCCACACAACAACCTGACAACAGCTGACATTTTGCCAATAGGGAATCAAAACATCTTCCTAGTGAGTTCAATTTTTTCATTCCGCTCTCGATTGCTTGTTTATTTCATTTTCAACTGGATTTTATCGGTATGGTCGTTGGCTAGGACCCTTTTTAATTTCGAAGCCCGGAATTTTTTTTCAGCACGCACCGCAAGTTATATACATGCCATTTAAGTTTAAGCCAAGTTTGGCTTAATGAGTTCTCACCACTTCCGAAAGTTTTTTTCAAAAGTTTTTTTTACTTTATATTTTACGGTTCTGTTAGAGGATCAAAACAAAAAACCTTATCAAAAAAGTGCAAATGCTCGATGAGCAAATGGAGTTTGAAGGAAGAATTAAGCCAGTGTAAGCTGACCGGCACTCAGAGGGTTAACTTTGTGTAATAAAAAAAAATTTATCAGGCCGGTAAGAAAATAAAATAGAAAGCCTACATATTAAAAAGCTAAACTATAAATATATATAACACCTATTTGAACACGAAAGCATGCTCAACGTGTTCAAATAGGTGTTATATATATTTATAGTTTAGCTTTTTAGTATGTAGGCTTTTTCGTTTAAGCAAAACAATATTTATATATATTAATAATGCTGAAAATGTATTATTTTGTTGACGAAATTAGCAGCTTATTTATCATATGAATGTTTTAGTAGTTTTTTAGTTTAGTTTTCGTTCGACAATTCTTCGTGTATCAATGCTCAGGTCACTTAATACAAACTACTTCCAAAGTAACATGGAAAAGAACCCGAAGAAGATTTAATTCTTTCCAGATGGGCATTTGGCGTGGTTCTGTTTGAGTTAATCACCCTGGGAGGGACGCCCTATCCCACTATCAACAATAAAGACTTGCTGAACGAACTGAAAAACGGATACCGGATGGAGTGCCCCGATAACTGCCCGACTAACCTGTAAGCGACGACTTTAATTTAATGTCTTGAACGTGAGCCAGGGGCTCGTTTGTTGTCCTTACAGGTCTAAACTAGAACCCCCATGGTAGGGCTAGGGGGTGGGCAAAAAGGGGCAATCTTTTTTCTCAAAATTGAACCCAAAATTCGGCCTTTTATTCCTGGTCATTTAAAAACTCGTTGGAGGTGTCAGGGATATGGTTTCCAAGGACCCCGGGGTTTCGAAATTCAATAAAAAATTCAGTATTTCTATCATATTTGTAATTGATTATGGTTCAATACACGCATCCTACTAACAACGGCAAAAAGGAGGTTTAAAATGTTCAAAAACGGTCCAAATTTGGTAAAAAAACTGAAGTTTTTGAAAAAATTTCGAAATCACACAGGGTCCTGAGAAATCAGATCTCCACACCCTCCACAAGTTTCACCACTAAAGTGATGAGTGACAAGAATAAGAATGCGAAAATTTGGATTCCATTTAAACAAATGCGTCTTTCCTCTTTGCCTATCCGCCGCCCTACCATGAAGAGACCTGATTCGGCTTAAGCTACAAGCCCCTCCCCTTTTCTCCCTCTCCCCTTTTTCTTTTTTTGAAACTAATTTTGGAAAGCTTAATTATATCTCAATATTTTAGTGCAAAAACTCCGACGTTGGCAGAACCAACGGCGTAACTGGTTTTTCACGGAGGGGTGGGC
>LRSR01014510.1:0-17434 GCA_001579985.1 Hypsibius dujardini | reverse complement strand
GACGATTGAGGCGAGACCGGTTCTGTTTTCGCTCGGTCGGTGTTGTTTGAGTACTCGGTACTAGAGTATAGCTGGATCCACCCCTCGAAAACACCTGCGGACTCGCCCCGATAAGTGGCTCTGTGGTCGGAGGGTGGTACTGCAACGCGAATAGTCTTGTTTGTGTGCCATGGCATGAAGCTGGGGGCGGCGAGGTCTTATCGCGCGTTAGCTCTAATAAGCGTTGTTGTGAAGTGGTTTGCACTTGATACGGAGTAGATTTTCGACAAAACAGATAGAGAGGAAGAAAGGGCGGACTCTGATTCCAGATGGAAAGTCACGCGTGTTGTTTTGCGTCGTCATTATACAGCCAAAATATTGACATCCAGCGACTAATTATTGACCATATGTCTTGTGATGTATTGGTCAGTGGTCACCTTGGCGGAACCGAATCGGGCGTGAGGTTGCGCGAAAACTTAAAACTACATCGCTCCGTAGATTGATCGATTGAGCTTGATTCTTTCGTTAAAAGTTATATTTTTAGATAGGATTATTTTTGTTTAGAAAGAATTAAATTTAAAATATTTCTGAAAACCTGTAAAAAGAGTTAATATTCTCAGAGAACCAGTTGACGAACGTGGATGGACTCCACGAGCGCGGGAAGCTGCCGGTGCCGTTGGAACGATAGGATCGATCCGACACCGGAAATGTAGAACAGCTCGCGCCAGATTCCTTGTCCGAACAGAATCCTCCTTATGCTGAACAGGACTCCAACTTGATTGATTGTTTAATTTAACAATGTATTTTACCCGTAAAAATTTAACTTTTCTATCTGTAAATGTTTACTAGTTTATATGTTAAAAAATTTACCGAGGGAAGACGTAAAAATCCTTGTGCAAACTGGTTTTGAAGCGTTCGGAATTTCGCGTGCAGGTCATTTTGTTTTATTTTACTAAATGGACAACTAATAATACACAAGGCAAATGCAAAGGGGTGTAATAAAAGCAACGGGGAAAAATGACAATTCACACGACTAGTTGGCATGGCATGGGATCTTGTAAGCACACAACAAATGCTCCCACCGAATTACAGTAATATTTTGGAAACGACAAAAAAGACGCAGTAACACACACACACTCTACCGCATGTCAGTATCCAAATTAGACATCCACGCACCACACATTACATGTATATTATGAACTACTAATTCTTAGCTAATAAATGGGATGAGGTAGGGAAAACAAAGAAAAGGGGAAAAGTCACGAAACACGAGAAACAGCTCCGCGGCACCGCTCACTTCGCTCGGGGAATGGCCTCTTATCAGTCTTCACAGACACAGGCAGACACAACCCTGGAGTATAAAGCGCGACATAAAAAATGGACGAGACAGGGTTTCTCCCACCCATAAACAGACACACAGACACGTGGCGACCGACAAATGAACACAGAGAGAAGAGAAGGGAGAGATGGGGGAAACTTGAGCATGCTCTCGTAAAAGGGCTGCCGCGAGGTTAAGAAGGAAGGTAACGGAGGGTCGTCTCTCCAGGCCGCCGCATGTGAGGCCATGATGGGGGGGGGGTGATTAAGCTAGGTATGCTGCGTCGTGTCGTCGTTGCGAAAGTCAATGGCAGCGGTAGCGTATGGGGGGTAGCGGTGGCGGGGTGGATTTTATGCTAATCGTAACGCTTCTGGTACTCCTGGTGCCATTTGTTCAAATCCAGGTTGAGGAGCGTCACGCTGCCGTTGGAGAGTCCCACAAAGATGATGCTGGAAACAAGAGAGAAAGAGAGACGGAAGAGATTTAATGGGGGTGACATTAGACACGTCCAGGGCGGTGCGAGATTAAATTGAATTACTGCCGGGGCGTGTGGCATTCGCGCGCAGGAAAAGGCCAAACTCCACGTGGAGTCTCCAGCGCATCAACTACATCTCTCATCTGCCTGCGAGTCTTCCTTTCTGTTTTTCTTGCTGTTTGCCTGTCTGTCCGCCTGCTTGTGTGCCTTTGTGCCTATATATCTGGCCAAACAACACGTATGCCTGTCTGACTGGCTGCCTCCTGTCTGCATACTATTTGTATGCCTGCGTGCCTGTTTGTCAGTCTGCATGTGTGTCTGCCTGCCTGTCTATCCGTGTGTCTGTGTGTCTGCCTGCCTGTCTATCCGTGTGTCTGTGTGTCTGCCTGCCTGAAAATTATCTGCCTCGTTTGTCTGTCATTTTTTCGATGTTGGATCAGAGACGTACCGGTGGTCGTGGGATAAGGCGAGGGACCTGACCGGGCCATCCAAGGACGGGTAGGAGTAGAGCGGCGTCAAAGTGAACGTTCGCCACAGCCGCACGATCCCCTTTTCACCGCCTGTGACGAAGTACTCCCCGTCACGTGTGATCACCATGCTCTATATAACGGAACACAAAAAAGAACACCAATTAATCAGGGGCCGCCACGTGATCTCTTCCTCGATGCTCAAGATCAAACGTATCGCCCACGTTGAAGGACGGGCGCCCTGTTCCTGGTACTCGAAACAGGAGTGTCCTGTGTTCTACTTCATCTAACCCATTAGTGGTTGGTCATGCGACAACGCAGCAGATGGGTCGTTGAATCACCGTACACCCAAGGACTCCATCAACCGCACTCCACACTCCATTGAAAAAAGCTCACTCGTGCTTATGATTTACATTTCATCTAAATTGTATATCGACGAAATTCTGAGTACAAGGACAAATCCCCAGAAGACCGGTGAAGGGATACCTCAATTTTTTCCGGGCCGGTGACTGCCTTCAGTAGTTTCCCGTTGAGGGAGTAGACGGCCATATTTGCGTGGTCGTATTTGGTGACGAACATGCCCTCGCGTGACATGATTAGCAGGTCTGGCGCACGGAACTCGCCCGGCACTTCCAGGGACCGCAGCAGCTCGCCCAGGGTGCTGTGCATCAAGACGGGACCGCCTATAACAAAGAGGATGACGAAGAAAACAATTAGGGAAAGGCCAGATGTTGGTCGTGTGTCGCGACCGAGAAGAGAGGGATAAAACGCATCAAAAATCACGTCTCGTGAATCGCGATTTATAACAATTAATTCTCCAGGCACCGGGTTCTGCAATTTGCGTATTAACCTTTTGAGGCACTCAGGACTAATCCCAGCTCCGCGGAGACGACAATCGACGTGATGGCGTCTTCGTGACCGGTGAGCGTGGCTTTGGCCGAGGGACCTTCGCCTATGAAAAAAACAAACAGAAGGGGGTGTTAAGTTACAGTCACGCTCATTCCGCAAGTCTCTGAAGGATAAGTGAACGAAAGAAAGAAACATAAACTCTTCAAAATTGGCGACAAAAATGAAGCATGAACAAAGACAGGCAGACAGTTGTGGCAATTTTCAACAATGCCTCGCGATAATGTGACACAGATATTGTTAGCAAAAGTACAAACAAGACAAACAGGTAGTTGAACAAAGTGAGAATCAGACAAATAGACAGACAACAAGCGATTCAGATGCATATAGACAAGCAGACAAACAGCAGGCAAAGCAGACGGCAGACAGACAGACAAACAGACAAACAGGGAGACAGGCATACAGAGAGACAACAGAGAAACAAATAGGTAGACAGACAGACAGACGACTGACGGAAAACAACCAGATAGAGATATATGCATACAGATAGGCACAGGCAAAGAGGATTTCAGACACATTATTTCCTCTTGACACCATCACCACAAAAGCCTTTTATCTTTCATTCAAAGCGAAGCATGTTCACCTTTGCAAAACAACAAAGAGGTTTTGACTGAAAAGCGAAACTGTCTGTCGGGAGAAGGGCGGATTTCCGCCCCAGTCATCCGCCTCAGCAGCGAAACCAATTCCCAGTAACCCGAAGACCTCACACGCCCGACACACACACACACACAAACACACTCGCAATCGGAAGCTCCAACTGGCAAATTAGATCAATAATTCCGGAAAACGTGAGGGATTGAATTCTTCCTGGGAAAAAAGGGCCTCTACTCCTGACACTCACACACCCTTCATCCACCCTGGGCGCGCTTTCACCTTGGCGTGCCAAAGGCACACGACAGCCCCGCCAGCAACGAACAGCAACACAAAAGACGGGCCGCCCAGGCATGCGATGTCGCCCTGGATGGGATGGGATAAATTAGCCCCCGAGAGGGAAGGCCGGAAGGTCGAGGCGCTCCGTACGCGGAACCACTCACACACGACCACGCGGCGTGGAACGTGGATGTTAGAAAAGGGAGTCCGGAAGAGGGCGCCGGCACACTTCCCTTCTCTTTCTTGCTCCTTGTGTGTGTGTGTGCGAGGACCTCCAATCATCTTCCCCGCGGTGTGACCGTGAGATTTCTTCGAAAAAAGGGGCGACATACTACCTTCCGGTGAAATTTTTTCGTGCCTCGACGGCGGCACTAGGAAATGTCTTGAAGCAAAGTGGCAGTTTTACGGTTGTGTGTTGTCGCGATTAAGCTCCTTCCACATGACTGAACGATAAGCGCAGGTACAAGGAAGGCAAGACCCAATCAACATAACAGAAAACAAACAGATAGACAGGCACAGGCAGGCAGGCGGATAGAATAGATAGACAAACAGGCAGACAGTCTGTCTGCCTGATTGGCTGACTGACAAACAAACCGACAAGCAGAAAGCCAGGTAGTCAGGCAGACCGACAGACTTATCAACAGACAGGTAGACATACATACAGACAAAACAGACCGATCGACAGACAGAAATGCAGGCAAACAGACAGAAAGACATATAGCGAGAGGGACAGGCAGGCACGGAGTTCACCTATGGTGGGCCTAGTTCCGGCAAAGTCAATGCTCTCACCTGGAACATTGCCGTCACCGCTGATGCATTGGTTGCGGGCGTTCCATACCCATAACAGCACGGTGCAGTCTTCAGCACCGGTGGCGATGTAGCAGTCCGAGGTGATGTTGCATTCCGAGCGCGCCACGCAGGTCACCGTCCCGTAGTGCCCGTAGATGCACTGTGTCAGGCGACCTGGAATCAAGACAAAGGACTTGGTTACATAATTCGAACGTGATATTTTGATATTTCTTTTCAGGACAACAGCAGTGGACAGAGAATAGTTAATCTGGATAGCCGAGAGCTAGGCCAACAGCTACACCGGTACCTCAAATAAAGAGACAACAAGACAATGAGGCACGGATGCAATTCAAGAAACAGTAAACAAGGACAGCAGTACAAGCCAAAGTCAAGCCAAAGTCAAGCTAAAACTGACGCTTCTGACGAGAATGCAAAGGCAGTTAGGAACACCCAAGGGGGCTAGATGACAACAGAGAGGCAGACAGATAGACCGAAAAATCATAGACCAGAAAGAAAAAAACGCAAGTCGCTGCAGGGCCATACCGGTGTCGGCACTGATCACGCGGAAACTGTGATCCCAAAAGCCGCAGGCGATAATGTACCGACTGTCCACCGTGGTCGCGAAGCTGCCGGACCGCAACTGCACTCGTTGATCGAAATCGTTGCCCAGATGACGTCGCGTTGGGTTATGCGGTGGTGGATTTGTAGCTATAAACGGACATAACACTAATTTGTCTGTCTGTCTGTCTGTCTGTCCGTCTGTCTGTCCGTCTGTCCGTCCGTCTGTCCGTCCGTCGGTACGTCCGTCTGTCCGTCCGTCAGTACGTCCGTCAGTACGTCCGTCAGTACGTCCGTCCGTACGTCCGTCTGCCTGTCTGTCTGTCTGTCTGCCTGTCTGTCTGTCTTTCTGTCTTTCTGCCTGCTTGCCTGCCTGCCTGGTAATACTTACCGACAATGGGGTCGACCGTCATCAACGGTAGCACCGCCTGACTCGGATCGGCTCCTGCGTCCCCGTAGTTGGCGCCACCGCTCCCTGCCGCATTGGTCGGCACGTTCCACCGGTTGATTGCGTACGTGTGGTTCACCGCGATGGTCACGATGCTGGGCGTGGGGAGCTGAGGGAATGTATTGGCGGAAATGTGGCAGATCGGGGAGCTGGAGGGAAACTTGACCGAGCCGCAGGTGTCCTCCAGGATGGGACGGAATATCATGGGACTCTACAAGGAAGAAGACGACAAAATGCACAAAAGGTACTTTTGGGATCCAGATATCCCACAGAGACACACACTTACGACATGCATGAGAGAACTGCGAGGCGTGTGCGGTTCCCGCAGCAGCTGCGTCGGTGTTTGACCGAAATTGCGAATTTGGTTCTGGATGGCGTCCTTCATGATGGGGTCGTCGACGTTCTCCAGGTCGACACTGCCCTCGTAAGTAAGGTAATAGAAGACGTTGGTGGCGCGAACGGCTTCTGGCCCACGTTGTTTGTAGCCAAAGATTAGGTCGATCTGAAAGCAGGCACAAACACTGTAACAAACGCCTAACTGACCTGTTTCATGCCTGACTGTCCACACTTGTACATTCAAGTTTCGATTGTCTGTCTGTCTGTCTGTCTGTCTGTCTGTTTCTGTCTGTCTGCCTGTCTGTCTGTCTGTCTGCCTGTTTATCTGCTTGTTTGTTTGTTTGCTTGCATGCCTTTCTGTTTGCCGGTGTGAAAATAACCCAACAGAAGAACAGCGTACTCACCCATTCGTGGAGCTGACATGAAACGAATTCCGACTCCAAAGCCTGCAAGAGACACCAACTCCGCTCATTACAAGCATAAGGAGCCATAATTGTCGCCTTACCATTCGATGAAGCCGGACAAAGTCATCGGGACTGGTGGCCCAAGGCGGCAGCTGCACATCCCCGACCAATGTCCCATCGTCTTGCTTGCCAAAGTTAAAGCGGTTGCTGTTGACCAGCATTTCCGGCAGGTAGAAAAACTCCGGAATCAGCTCCTTCACGTCGGAGGTGTCGCGTTGGCAGTTCTTCCAGGCCTGTGCCATCGACGCGAACGTCCGATCAGCGTGGTCGAACTTCCCGCCTTGGAGGTTGAGGAAGAAGGTGGTAAAGGGCTCCTGACGCATCAGCCAGGACAGGACAAAGGCCGCGGTGGAGTAATGGGTGCCGTAGTGGAAGGCGGGGATCTGATCGTGCTCCCAGGTAGTGTAGCGTTCTTCGAAGAACTTTTTCCGACTGGGATTCAAGGCACCGACCGGCTAAAAACAAAAAACGGAAGAGTTACTGAAGAGGCAAGTATATCAAGCAACTAGCCAGACAGACAGGCAGACAGGCAAAGAGAGAGGCAGACAGACAGACAGACAGACAGACAGACAGACAGACAGACAGACAGACAGGCAAGCAGACAGACAAACAGACAGGCAGGCAGACATACAGGCAAGCAGACAAACAAACAGACAGGCAGGCAGACAGGCAGGCAGACAGACAGACAAGTTCAGTTGAACTACCTTGGACAAATCCCGGTAATTTGCCGGCTGCGACAAATCAAGCTCTTTGGACTCATAATTGACCAAGATCCAGGGAAAGACGGGGAATTGGTTGAGGTCGTTGTAGGTGCGGCCGGCGATTGTGTTGAGGTACATGAGATACTCAAAGTTGGAGATCTCGCGGCGCTGCCATTTGACTGTCATGTTGGACTGCCGGAAAATCTTTCGCGGCGACATCAGCGACGCGTACCTGGACGACAAGAAAGGAAAAAATAATGATACTCAACCTTCAAAACGGAGAAAGGACACGATTGTGGTTGTACCGTGACTGAGGAATGCCGTATTTGGTCCCGATACCCACAGCGGGCAGGGCGCGGACCACCTTCTTCACCGCGGCATGATCGTTGAAGGCAAACATCACCGAAGCTGAAAACGGACAAGACAAAAGACAAATTCATGAATTCTCATTAAATCATTTAATTAATAAGAATATTCTTGCAGCACGGAAGTTCGATTGATTGGTTTGTTTCACCAATCAAATTTTCCAAGGCAATTTGAGTGTTTGTACGCTCAGTTGATCGGCTGATTGGCTAACGGCAATTCCATCAATTATATCCCACTTACACCGCGTCGACATGAATATTTCCAGCGCCGTACTCTGCAGGAGGAATCGCCGCGCGAAGATGGCCCGGATGTCGTAGAAGCTCCAGTGTCCATGGAGATTGTCACAGTACCGTATCACCTAAAAATAATATAAAAATAATAAATTATTTATTATATGAAAATATGCAGAATTATTAAAAGTTGATAAATTGTACAAATAATCGACATTTATCTAAATTATTAACGCGCAATTGAAGGGGAGCGAGCGAGGGAAGCAGTGGAGCTTGACCAACGACCACGTAGCGTAAATAAGGGCAACCCTGTCCAGCAATCGGACGAGCACAAAAGTGACAATACAAAACAACCCTCCTGCTGCGTTAATTCCCTCTAACGAAAGTTTGCGGATAAATCAACTAATCGTCCCCGGCACCCAGACGCGGACAGACAGTCCAGCATGACCGGTCAAGCAAGACACTCGATCATTTACTCTATGTAACATGTTTACATAACTATTCGATTATCAATTAAATTAAATTAAATTAAATTAAATTAAATTAAATTAAATTACATTTTTAATTTCCAGGCAGCAGTTAAATTTTTACGATCGCAAAAATTAATTAATGATAACAATATTGCAAAATTAGAATTTCAAGGCTAATTTAGATTTACAGCTAAAACCCATTTTACAATTAGTTTATGAAATTTTTCTATAGTTATCGAATAATAATAAATTAAAATAAAAACTACAGATACGTGATAATCCAACTTTACGATTACAACTTTGGCGTTTCCCAGCCACAACGATACATCAACATCCGTCATCCGCACCGCCACAGGCGGCTGCTTCTGCGTCGTCTCTAGCCGATCTTGGCGTCAGAGGTTCTGTCAAGCATCCCTGATGCATCTATCTAAATGTGCATCTTATATACGGGTAGGGAGAAGTTCTATCCAGTCAAGTGGTAAATTGATCACGAAGATGATGACGACGACGCAGAAACAGTACTGTACGAGAATATTTTCCGGCGACTTTTGAGCAGATTAGACGACGGGAGCTGACGCCTAATGGGACAGAGGCATAGGCATCCCCGTGTACTATCGCGCCGTTGGTGTTCTGGATTCCTGGTGAATGATCTCTGACAACAACTCACACATCGTCAAGAAGCGGTCGTAAATTCTGTCAACCTTCCAGCTTCTTCAGTCGGTCAGTTGGTCACTGGGACTTTCGCTAATGCAATCACTCCAGAAACTAACGACAGCATCAAAGTCTGGTGTGTGTCACAAAGCAGGATGACCAAATGTCTGCTCGTGATCTGTTTGTCTATCTGACTGCCTGTCTATCTGTCTGTCTGTCTCTCTGCCTGTCTGTCTGTCTGTTTGTCTGCCTGTCTATCTGTCTATCTATCTGTCTGTCTGTCTGTCTGTCTGTATGTCTGTCTGTCTGTCTGTCTGCCTGGTTGTCTGTCTTTCTGTCTGGTTGTCTGTCTGTCTGTCTGCCTGTCTGCCTGCCTGTCTGTCTGTCTGTCTGTCTGTCTGTCTGTCTGTCTGTCTGTCTGTCTGTCTATCTGCCTGCCTGCCTGCCTGCCTGCATGTTTGTCTGTCTGCCTCTCTTTCTACCCGTCCGTCTGTCTGTTCTGTCTCTGCCAAGTTGGAAATTGTCTCATTTCCGGCATCGATCTGGGGCACCCGCATGCATTGTTTAAGAGACAGAAAAACCCAGATAAATCCCAATAAATTAGCGTTTGAATGAACGGAAGTCGGGAGGTGAGTGCTAGCGCACGTCACAATCTTCCCATAAATTTACGCTAATTAACGACCGCACACACCACAAGTCCAAACGCCGCAAATCGCACCGGCACACGTGCGCCAAAAGCCACCGCACCAATCAGCCAAAACGGCTCAGTCAGTCAGCGCTAGTCAGCAACCAGCAACAGTAAATTACCAGGCTCTAAAAAGCCCAATTTACCAATTATGGTCTTTACTGTCTCTACGCCTGCACAAGCAAACCGGCCACGGCAGCAGCTGCCGGAATCACGGTAAAAGTTTCCGCCGTCGCCGCCACATCATCGATCGTCGTCGTGGTTGTTTGTGTGAGCAACCAGAGAGAAAGAGAGAGACCGCGGCCGGAAAGTGTGAAAAGCAGCAGCCAATCCTACGGCAAAACGGAAGCTGATTGGCCTCGTCTCAACGCAGACCAACCCGCCACAACCCAGACAGACAGACAGTCAGACAGACAGGCAGTCAGAGACAGACACGGAAGCTGATTGGCCTCGTCTCAATGCAGACCAACCTGCCACAACCCAGACAGACAGACAGGCAGTCAGACAGACAGACAGGCAGACAGACAGACACGGAGGCAAATTTTTTTCCAGCAACGAAATGGGTGGTGCTTCGACCGGCTGTGGCGGTGCTGCAGAGTGACGTGTATGTGTGCAGGTCTCGGATTGTTGCCTAACATTGCAGCATCCCGAGTTGATCATCCGTTTTCCATGTGTTTGCTGTTCTCTTGAGCTCCTTCCTTGGTTCGCGTCGGAAGAGCGTCCCAGATTCGTCCATCCTTTTCGGAATAGATAAACTGATTTCCGTAACAGCCGAACTCATGGGATATTATGCGATGAAAAAGCTGCTGTTGCAGCACGGGAGAAAGAATCTCTTCCGGTGACCTTTGTTAAGATATCAGGATTACGTATATTCTGCATCGAGACGGTGTTTTGGAGATCACTGAATCGCTTGCCGAGAAAGGTAAATTCGGGATATAATTCAGCAATAAGCGTTGTTATTAATTATAATTATATATATAAAAAATAGTTAAGGGTGAGTGAAATTAAAGAATTCTACAAATGCGTTGAATTATTACTTCGAGCATGATCAAGATTAATTAATTGCAAGAGAATTAACATATCAGCAGACGGAGAATTTATATTTGGAACGAGGGGTAGTTTAAGTTTAAGAATTGTCACTCTATAAAAGGAGCCGGATTGAATTTAGGGCAAAAAATCTCATTGCAGATTGATGCTTAAAAATTGAGCTACTGCAATTATTTATATAAAATAAATAAAAAATATTTCATGACATGTCGAATAAATTCTATGAAAATTTGATGAAATATTGTCAATTCGACTGTTACGCAAATTAATTAACTGTAAAAGATGTCTGAAAAATACGATATCAAAAAATAATAACAAAAAAAACAACCACAACGTACCTAAAAAATTCCACCACCACCTTCAGAATTTTGAGCTATTCATTTATCTTTTTTAATTAATAGGAAATAATAATATTCTTTAAATAATTAAAAATCAAAGCACGAATTATTATTTTTGATATAATTCAACAACTTTTTTAAAACTTACATACGATCTAGCCTTTCCAGCGTTTGAAACGTCATTAAAAATATACAAAAAATGGTCAATGCTAAACGAAGTGCCTTGATCGTTTCAGGTCTTTCTTCACGTCCCCACCGACAGTGACCTTCTTCCTCTATCCTCACATCATTAACTACCACCGTCAACTCCCGTCAACTCCCCTGACCGGAAGCATGTTGGCCTCCCAGACCAAGGCGCTCCACCAGCTCAACAAATACTATATGGACCGCGTGCAGACACGCAAAATGGCCATCAACGCGAGCCTCCTGGAGATTGTCCAGATCGTCCAGGATATCCTCAAGGAAGTGGAGGTGCAGGAGCCCCGCTTCATCTCCACCCTCACCGAGGTCAACGGCCGGTTCGAGGGCCTCGAGGTGATCGGGCCGCAGGAAGTGGAGATTGTCCTCTTCCTGAATCAAATGGGCGTCTTCAACTTTGTCGACGACGGCACCATTCCCGGCTGCGCGGTGCTCAAGCTCAGCGACGGCCGAAAACGCAGTATGTCCCTGTGGGTGGAGTTCATCACGGCCAGCGGGTATCTGTCCGCACGGAAGATCCGGTCGCGGTTTCAAACGCTGGTCGGACAGGCCGCGGAGAAGAGCCGCTTCCGTGACTCGGTGAAGATGGTCTGTGACAGTAACGAGGTGAAGTTGCGGATCCGTGACCGGTACAGTGTGCAGATCACGCCGGCGTTTAAGTGCATCGGCATCTGGCCGAGGAGTGCGGCGCACTGGCCGGTGCCGCAGATTCCGTGGCCGCATCCAGGTGAGAAATGAAGCCGGAGAAAAAATTCTACGTCCGTCAGGGAAGGCACAGACAGACATGCAGATATGCAAGCAAACAGGAAGACAGGCAAACCGACAGACAGACATACAGACTGGTAGACAGGCAGACAAAGAGATGTGATGACAGACAGGCATGAAGACAGGCATGAAGACAGACAGACAGACAGACAGACAGACAGACAGACAAAAAGACAGACAGACAGATAGACAGACAAGTCTTGTCTGTAAACAATTGAACAGCTAAACAAACAGAAAACAGTCAGGCAGACAGACAAGGAAACTCCGATTGATACGTGCCCGTTTTGTTCTAGCTTTCGTCCAAGAAGTCAAAACGGAAGGCTTCAACCTCTACTCCCGCGAATGTTCCAGCCTCATCACTAAGCAGACCGCCATGGAAGGTGACGCTTTTGTTATGAACTTCAATGACGCCGAGGATCGCCTCCTCCAGAACGGGTGTCGCAAAAAATGCCTTAGCATCCTCAAGAGCCTTCGCGACCGACACCTCGACCTGGCCGGCGCGCCCGTCAACAACTACCATATGAAGACGCTGCTGCTGTACGAGTGCGAAAAGCACCCTCGCGAGATCGAATGGGTCGACATGGTGCTGTTTGATCGGATTAACGGCATCCTGCTGCAGCTCATCTCTTGCCTGCAGTGTCGCAAGTGCCCGCACTACTTCCTCCCAAATCTGGACCTCTTCAAGGGGAAGACGGCGGCGTCCTTGGATCTAGCGGCCAAGCAGACGTGGCGATTACTGCGGGAACTGCTGACCAATGCAAGATCTCTTGATAGCCTGTAGACCCACTAGAGGAACGAAGGGAATGCCCCGATTGTGATGACAATTGTAGAAGAAGAGCCGCAGACATGTCTGTAGAGTATGCAGATAAGAAGACAGACAACCAAACAGACAGGCAGTCGAACAAAGGCAAACATATCTCGTCAATTATTAGGCAGGCAGGCAGACAGACACGCAAACAAACAGACAGACCGACAGACAGATACATCAGCAGGCAGGCAACCAGACAGAGAGAAAGAGAGCCAGACAGACAGATAAACAGACAGACAGACAGACAGACAAACAGGCAGGCAGGCAGACAGACAACATTTCTATTTAATATCAGCATTTAAATGGGTCCATTTCCGGTGTGTGTGTGTATGCGAAAAACGATCAATCAGAACTATTACGCGTCGATTCTTCCATGTTATTCGCAAGTTTTAGTAGAGCGGACATGTAAAAGTTTAATAATCGAGAGTAATCGACTGATGGCGTGCGAAACAGAATCAAGACACGCGCGCAGTCAACGACCGTCGGCGTCACCCTTTTCAGGCAAGATGACCTGACCAATCAGAAATCGGTCATCAAAACTTCTAACAGCGCGCGTCTTCGCATTTTAAAATCAATTTTTACAAGCCCGAAATTGCAGCCCCAATCCCGATAATTCAGGCATCCCATTCCTGTTAGTTTCACTCAACCCATTCTTTTTCCCCGCCGTATGAAGCACATTTCGCAACTCGTTGTAATACACAGAATGAAAGTCGATTAGCCTATTCTCTCCAAGGAACACTGGATATTCGCAATGTTCATTTAACTCAATTATACACAGATTACAACAACGCGCTCTTCAGAGAGACGCAGACACAGAGACACGACGAGCGGGAGGGAGTACATCTAGAGTTCACTGCGTATTGAGGTGTCTGTCCGTCAAGTCAATGAAGCGCCGCCAAATGGACACAAAAACGACTTGTCTAGTGAATTTGCAATTCCATGGGGACACATTTCGCATTGCACTGCTCAGGCAACACAGGGCGGCGTGAGCTAATCGAATTCCGGCCTTAATATACACTCGGCGAAGTAGTGACCTCAACAGCCAAAAACAGGCAACCGGGAAATGTCTGAATAATAATATGACAAGAAGGAATCCCACGACAGACAAAGACATCAGACACAGACAGACAAAAAACAGCTAGCCAGATAAACAGTCAGTCAAACAAACAGAGAGACAGAAAAACAGAGAGACAGACAATCAGACAAATAGATCAAGACAGTCAGACAAACAGTCAGGCAAGCAGATAGACAGACAGACATTAGACAGCCAGACAGACAGACAGATAGACAAACAAACAGACAGACAGACAGACAGATATACAGACAGACAGATAAACATAACAAAGAGGCAAGCATGCTGGCAGGCAGACACGGTAAGTGCAAGCATAAGTCACGATACACTGCCCAACAACCCCTGACGTGCAGCAAAGTTGACGGAAACATGATCCGCATTCAGGGGATTATACCGAGTCCTGGAAAAAGATTAAAGCTTTTAATTACAGTTCCCCCGTCTCTCGCTCTCGGCGAGGCGCATTTTGACGGAATATCGTGTCTGATGTCGCACGCGCACGCGCACCCGTCGTCTACGAGACCTCACTCTTCCCCCTGCCTCCATCACCACCATGTCCGTCAGTCCGGTGGTCATTACTGTCAACTTGGCCACTTAGTTCACTGGCTTGCGGCGCGCGATAATTTGCAGGGCCGATCCGACCACTTTTCGGTTTAGAGACAAGAGGAAACAATTGCGGGGACTTCCAAAATAAAAGTAACATTGCGATAGCAATCGTCTGTGGCAGAACCCGAGGCAACGCAAACAAATAACTAAAAGGTTTAAAAAATATCCTAATAACGTAGTTGATAATTCACACTTTTTCGTAAGTAACTTAATATTAGCGCTAACTTTGCTGTTGTTGTTGGGGAATTTTTAGCGCGAACCACAAATATATGCATGGGTATTTTATATCTATAAACTAAAAATACTCTTATTATATTTAAGAAATGTATATAATTTTTATCCGTAAATTAAAAATGTTTCATACTTCATTTACAGAAGTCATTATCAGCGTCGATTCAAAAGCAATCGCACCAAAACAGAAATAGATGAGGAAGTTAGATGGCAAGCAGACCGGGGTTAGATACAAATCTCCAATGATGATTCAGACGGAGGAATTTTCATTTTATCAGACGGCTCCAGTTCCGTCCGAGTGATGCAGACTGGAAACGGAGGCCAAGGTTGCAGGGAGATTAGATCGAAGACGTCGGTGGCTTTGTCATCATTAATTTAAAATTCCTCAATGAAATGAAACACGCATCCAGTTAAATCACACGCGCTGCGAGTATATAAACCAGCTGCCTTAAAATTTAGCCCCGCGAGGCAAAAACAAGAGGAAAAGAAGATTTACAAAGACATACAGACACTCAGACAGACATGCAGATAGACCGATAGACAAATGGACGGAAACTCACTCTGGCAGACAGATGGACAGGCAGACAGACAGACAGAAAGACTGACAGACAGACAGACAGACAAACAGACAAACAGGCAGACAGACAGACATACAATCATGCAGGGAGTCATGAAGAGAGACCGCCAGACCGACAGACGGAAACTCACTTTGACAGACAGGCAGATAGACAGGCAGATAAACAGATAGACAGACAAATAAGCAGATAGAATGATAAAAAGACAGACATACTGACAGACAAGAAAGACAAATAGATAAAAAGATAGACAAACAGACAAACAGACTAAATTGCAAGTGAGCAACTACAGTCTTTTAGACAACGTACTCAACTACAAAATGCAGGCGCATACAATTGCCACGCATCAACCATGCAAATTTTCCGACGCGACATCGCAAAACGACAACGCAAAGTCTGCAATCTGAGCCGCCCCTGAAACGACGCCCGCAATGAAAGTCCGAATGGACAATGACATGTCAGCTACTCATAACGGCCAGTGAGAAACTAGCGTGACCGTTTAGTCAAATAACCTTCAAACAAACCGTAAACATCACAAACAAACCAATTTGATAACCCGACACATGAATTTGTTAAAAATATGCAGTATCCGTATTTCAGATTCACTCAAATCAATCAATCCATCCGAATCAATTGAGCGATTATAAAAGGAAGAAAATTAACATCAACTTGAGCAATAACAACAGAAAACGGAAAATTCGTCCAGAAACGAAATTTTCGCAATACACGCCAGATTGCGTGAAGGCAGTGATGGCCAGACAGAGAATACCAAATACGAAAATCGACTCCAACAGTTTGCCAGATCAACGGCGCGCCCATCAATCTTCATTGCGCTGACTGTGTGGTCACATACCGAAACGTAAACTACCACGCGTGTTTCCAGCAGCTCCAGCAGCATCATCATCAACTTACGCCACGAATCACATACAGACATACACACACGCAGCCAGGAGCCCTCATATCTCACGATTTTTGGTTGCGCCAATCTCATAATAAGTCATTCCTGGCCCCCGGCAATATCAAAGTCGGACATCACCTTCCAAGGCAAGACACAGGAAGTCCATCCGATTCGACTTTTCAAGCGAAAAAGACCATCCCTGGCAGCAAAGGACCCATAAACGTTACGGGATTCCTTCGAACCTTACCTCAATATCCATGTTTTGGAATTCCGGATCCTCTTCATCCGCGTCGAAGTACAGATCGTTTGATGTGATGGACAGTGTTCCTTTTAGAGCGAATCCCGGAGCGATAAGACGACACTCGGTCGTAAAAGTCAACGGACCTATGAAAGATGAACATCTACAATTTGGGCCGAAAGCCCCCTGTCTGTCTGTCTGTCTGTCTGTCCGTTTGTCTGTCTGTCCGTTTGTCTGTCTGTCTGTCTGTCTTATCTATCTATCGATTTGTCTGCTTATGTATCGGCCGACATGTCTAATTATTGTCTGCCTTTCTGACTCTTTAAGTGTCCGTTCTCCCGTATGTCTATCAGTATCGCCATCTCTGTCTCAGCGTCTATGTGAATGTATCAGTACAAAATGTACAAAATGTATCTGTCTTACTACTTGTCGGTTCGCCGTTTCTGTCTGTCTGCTTATATCGTTGTCTCTGTCTGACTGTTTGTCGATAACCGTGACTCTTACCGACATTCTTGGAGTTGTTATACTCCATCTCCAGTTCTTCCGAATTTGAATCGATGTCCTCGCCGACCTCCAACGGTACCTCACGATGGCCGAACCCCAAGGACGCCAATCTAGCGTGTAATGGCTCTTCCGCCTGCTGCATGGCGTCTTCGAGCGGTATTTCATCAGTGGTCGAAGGACCGCTCGAACGGAGCACCGCTTCGCCGTGACTCGTCCCATACGGATTGGGCACTAGGCGACGACGCCTACGGCAATCGTCCTCCCAGTTGTCCAACTTCCAATACCGTTTCACTTTCCTGAAGATAATTAGAAGTTGCAGTCCGAAACTGTTTAACGAAATATCCTATCCAACTGTATGCCTGTGTCTATCTGCGTCTCGGTCTGCTTGACTGGATATCTGCCTGTAAGTACATCTGAGTCTGCCTGTCTGCTTGACTGTCTGTC
>LRSR01014509.1:0-10958 GCA_001579985.1 Hypsibius dujardini | reverse complement strand
AGACAGACAGACAGACAGACAGACAGATAGACACACAGACACACAGACACACAGACAGACAGACACACAGACAGGCAGACACACAGACAGACAGGCAGACAGACAGACAAGACTAAGAGCCTCGCATATTCGTGAAGTAAACACGTTCTGTCTTCGAATTTCGTTCCGTGTTGATGTAACAAGAGGACTGACTGACCGTGCGTATAAATCGGCATGCCGCCGCCGATCAGCTTGGATGCGCATGACATCCTCCGAGTCTTACAGGTGCCTACTTCTACCTACGTCTAACGAACCGCGTCATGGCAAAGGATTTCTGATAAATAATTCAATTAAAAGACCCATTAAGATTTCGATTAAGTGCGAGCGAATAGTGAGCACGTCGCTGACCACACCCCGCACACAGTCACAACTTATTCAGGAACTTGTTCCAGCCCGATCATCTCATCCGTCCTCTCATCCGTCATTCTGTTCGTAACAAAAGGAACAAAAGGAGAGAAAAAAGAACGGCAAGGTATTTTTGCTCACCAGAAAGCAACAGCCATGTCAGTCGTCGCGGAGAGGAAGACTCAGGCAAAGAAGAGATTCAGACTTGTTTGAAATAACGGAGATTTACTGGATGGGCATGAGATTATATCGTCGCAGTTCTAGTCGCATTAAAAACAAACTGCCTAAAGACGCCTTGGACAATTATAGACCAGCAGACAATCGTGCTTCTGTTGAGCAGTTAAAGAAGATCTTTCATGGTCCAGCAGTCTTCAGCCATACAATGTATATCACCGGAAAAGGAGAAAGCGCCTGCCTGTGTCTGTGTCTGTGTCTATGTCTGTGTCTGTGTCCGTGTCTGTGCCTGTGTCTGTGTCTGTGCCTGTGTCTGTGTCTGTGTCTGTGTCTGTGTCTGTGTCTGTGTCTGTGTCTGTGTCTGTGTCTGTGTCTATGTCTGTGTCTTTATCTGTGTCTGTGTCTGTGTCTTTATCTGTGTCTGTGTCTGTGTCCGTGTCTGCGTTCGGAGGCTGTCAGTCCTCGCCGCCGTCGTCGGGGACAAAGATTTCGTTAACTTCCAGGAACTCCGCCAGCTGCCGACTCAGCCAGGAGCCGATGAATATTCCTCCCCCACATACCTGTAAAAAGGCCAAATTATTGAATTAACTTAATAAACGTTGAAAAAACATCATCTCAGCCGACCAATATAAATACATAAAGTTACTTATAAAAAACGCCAATTATTAATAAATAATATTTTATTTTACATAGTGATGCGCTGACTTTAGTAGTGATTTAAATTAAAAACAGTTAATCAGTGATTTAAAATTATTAAAAAAATTTTTACCTGATAATAATAATTAATGCCAAATCATTATAATAGTAATTAGTTATAATTAATTATAATTAATTTAATTAGTAATTAATTAGAACAGTAATTAATTGAAACAGAAATTAATTTTAATTATTTATAATAATTATAATGATTAATATAATACGTAATATAATAAATCTCATTTAAATATTTCTAAATAAATATGAAATGATTTTAATTAATACATTTTAATAAGACAACCAACATTATTTGCCGAGCTTATTTTAACGAATACAATATTTAAATATTAACTAATAATATACGATATATTAATATATATATAAAAATATACAACATAAATAAATATAAATATATTTTGCTGTTGGCAAGAATTAGTGCGCTGCACTGTCGATTATTTCAATCGGACAGACGTTAATGACGAAAAACATCCAAAAAAACACAATCAATCAATCAATCGATCCCTTCCAAGCACACATCAAATATCCGCGATAAATGGATCCATCGAATCAAACAACAAAATTTCACTGCGTGATCTGAACAAACTCCATCAAATTAAGTTTAAGTCGAATGAAAATCAATCTGAAACAGTCCAAACCAAAATCACTGTCAAATTAATGAAAAAATAACGCACGCGAGCCATCAACCAATCAACCAATCAACCAATCAATGCAAGAAACGCACCACTAATCAATCAACTCAATTCATCAATCAACCGTAAAGATTAAGCAAAAACGTCCATCGCAATCGATCAATCAATCGATCGTCCCACTGTACCATCAAGGCAGTTCCCGCGCCGAAACGAGTCCGATACGGCTGCTTCTCCGTCAACCGTCTGAACCGCGTAAAATCATCCGGATACGGCGGAGGAAGAGGTCCGGCCGTGGACTGGCCACGCTGTAGGAGCTTCGAAAGGACTGAAGCAAAGTAGACAGACATCGTATTTTAGCACGTCAAAAACGCACAGGCAGGCAGGCAGACAGGCAGACAGGCAAGCAGGCAGGCAGGCAGGCAGGCAGACAGGCAAGCAGGCAGGCAGGCAGGCAGACCTCGAGCAGGCGATCCGGAAATAGATAAGATGAAACATCTCCTTCCAGTCGCAGCTGCCGGCGGCAGTGTCTTCGACGTCGTGAGCCCCATCTCGAAGTTGCATAACGAACATGTGTGGAACTGTAAATAAACGACTGGATTGGATCAAGGAGTCGTGTCTGTGTGGGCGGGCTATTTGTCTGGAAGATTCTCTTGCCTGAATATTCTCACCGCAAGGGAAAAGAAGGCGTGTCCGGGATTTTTCATTGGTTACAGTTTACAAAATCGCCCAATCGAACACAATCGCTCCGCCCATATGCAATATCGACGAATGAGTGTGCACGCCTTCTAAATGACGATTAAATAGCTCAAAAAGCGCCTCTTCGTACAAAATTTCTCCAGATTCATCAGCGTTCTTCAGAGCATTAGCCGTGAGATCTGTTGATCTAATTAACAGTCGAATTAAAACGTCATTCAGACAGGTGAGCTTCCACTCGAACCGGGTGAGGTGAGAAATCGTGGATTCAAAAAGACCAGCACCGGCGGCGACCGAGGCGTCCAAAACAATAGCGAACCACCGTCTGAAGCGCCACGGACCACGCCTTGCCATCGGACCACCGCGGCGCCGTCTTCCGCGTCACTCGTCACTCGAGCCGTTTTCCGGTCAGACTCGCTGACGCCTGTCCGGAGGTTCCACAGGGTGATGACGCCGTCTTCTGTGGTGGAGAAAAACAAGGAGGGATTTACGGCAGACCAGTTGAGGCCAACAATTCTGCCTCCCCCTGGTGACGACCAAGTCATGACAGGGTTCGAGAAGTTTTTATCGTAGAGCAGGATCCGACCGCTCGTGCCGGCTACCAGAAAGTGGTCGCGGTCCGTGAGGGAAAATGCAGGTCGTGCGTCTGAAAAAGCGGAAAAATACTTACTAACGTGTCTTCCTGTCTGCCTGTCTACTTAACTGTCTGTCTGTCTGTCTGCCCTGTTTGTCTGCCTGCCTGTTTGTCTGTCTGCCTGCCTGTCTGTCTGTCTGTCTGTCTGTCTGTCTGTCTGTCTGTCTGTGTGTCTGTGTGTCTGTCTGTTTGTCTGTTTGAGTATTCAATCGATCACTCAATCGAAAACTGTCAACGTTATTGTATAAACCTATCAATCAATTCCCTGAACTTGAAACAGCTAGTACCTGAGTCGGTGGTATAGGCATCCGGTCGGAGAGACACGCCGTCGCGATGAACACGTGAGAGTCTGCCGCGAGAGGCTACATAGAATATCATGCGGTCAAAGGGGTCCACGTCTAAATGCGAAGCGATAAAACCAGGGTCCTTCCAAGCGAGGATACGCCGGAGGCGAACGAGAACAAAACGTCCACCCGGAACAGCGCCGACCACGTCGACTTCCTTGGCCGTCTCTTCGCGGCCTCTGAATACGCAGTTCCAGATAAGGATCACCCCAGTGTCATCCAGGGAGGCACAGGAGGTGTGTTCATAATCTACAGAAATACAAGCAGTCCTTCACACATGCTTGTCTACCTGTAATCTGTCTATCAAGTCTCCACTTGATCTCTCTCCTGTCTGTCTGTCTGTCTGTCTGTCTGTCTGTCTGTTTGTCTGCCTGTTTGTCTGTGTGTCTGCCTATCTGTCTGTGTGTCTGTCTGTGTGTCTGTGTGTCTGTGTGTCTGTGTGTCTGTCTGCCTGCCTGCCTGCCTGCCTGCCTGCCTGCCTGCCTGCCTGTCTATAACCTTACCCGACTGACCTCCTGTCTCTCTCCCTGCAGTTCCCTCCGTCAGCAGAATCAGGTCTACCACTGCTCGGCTGTGATTATCATCCTTTGCCGCAGCGCTATGAAAACAGGCCAAACCCATTCGCATCCCAGCGAAGCCGCCTCCGTTGGGCGTTTCTCGACCCGCAGACAAGGACTCATACGGGACCAACGCCTCGCCACGGTCCCAACAGGCTAAACTGCCGTCGGCATGACCGGCCACCACCGCGGCGCCGCCCAACAAGCTCACGGCGCATGTCGGTACCTCACAGGCAGCCAACAGGAACAGCGGATCCGAGACCGACAGACAACTCCATCCCGACACGAAGCCGCGAAGCCGGCCGCGAACCGTGCCTAGGAAAAAAGTCCACATTTTAAAATTTTCATATTAGAATCTATCTCGAAACTGCATTTCAAATTGAAATAATCATGAAATAAATTAAATAACAAATTCGATTCAGATAAAAATTTAAAATTAATAAAAATTAAAAAATATAACAATTTGTCATGATTAAAACAAATTAATTAAATCCAATCATTTGTTTGCCGTTTAGTGGTATTCCCGAATTCCTCACCGGTATCGGAAATTATACTGTGCGATTGCAGGAAAATCGGTGCAGACGTCCCGGAGGCGGTGGCGACAGACACAGACACCGCCTCGATCCGGCAGTATTCAAACAGCGGACTCTTGCCGCAGGTGTCTTGACCGATCACCAGAGCCTCGTCCAGGGGATTTTTCCGGCGAGTGACTTTCGTGTCGTAGGCGTCTTCAGCCAACATGTCCAGGATCAAACCGCCGGCTTTCCTGAGGAAGGCACTGAAGCGGACTGGGTCGTGGAGGCGGACTGAGTCGCTTGACTGCGGCGGTTTTGTGGCTGGCTGTCGGAGGATTTGACTAAAAGGCGTGGATTTGTCGTGAGCGGATTCGATGAGATCGCCCGGCGGTGGGGCTTGAGTCCATGATGGGTACTTGTCGACGTCGTCTGTCTGACTGTCCAAACTAACAGTGAAGTCCGCAGTGCCGCATGCAATCTGCAGGAGAAATGGGGTTAAAGAATGAAAGAAGAAAAAGAAGTACAGGATAATGTCTAAATGCTGTCTGTGATTCAGACATTCGATTGCCTGTCTATCACATGTCTGTATGCTGTCTGTAATTCAGACATTCGATTGCCTGTCTGTCACATGTCTGTATGCTGTCTGTGATTCAGACATTCGATTGCCTGTCTGTGCGCTGTTTGTGATTCAGACATTCGATTGCCTGAATGTCTATGGCACAGTTTACGTATTCAGGCATCGATACTGTTGACTGCCTGGATTTTGACATCGTTAAAAAATTTTGTTTAGCGAGATGTAAAGACTTGAGTGCTGAATTATCTGAGTATCTGTCTGCTCAGATTTCTGGTTGCATCTGTCTTGTCTCGCTTCACAGCAACATGCATGCCTGAGAATTTCTCGACCGTCTGTCTGTTGGTCTTTTCTTTACCGAAAGCCCGTTTCTGTGTCTATATCATTGTCTGTCCATCCTGTGCGAGTGATCGGTCTGGCTGAATGCCTTTCTGCCTGGATTTCTCTGTTCCGTGTCTGTCCAATTTTTTTCATGCCTTCTTATCTGCGTATGTCTGTCTGCCTGCAACTTTGTTGTCTGGACCTGTCTGACTTGTTGTCTGGACTAGTTTGTCTGCCTGCAACTTTGTCATAGTAAGTCTGATCTTGGTCTAGACTACTCTGACTTGCTGTCTGGACCTGTCTAACTATCCAGTACCAGTCTGTCCACTTTTGTACCATCTTGCCCAACGCATGTCTGTCACTTGCGAGGAAAATCTACGCAATAGCTAACAGTCACGCCCGGTTCAAACTCCATTACCGAGCTCCTGTTAGAGATCCGTACTGCTGCCGTCCCGAACGTCGACGCTGACTGTACCGCCGCAGTCGCAGACCGCTCGCTCGTTTCCGACCGCAGGCCGACAGCGAACGGCTTCCCGGCTGGAGGAACAACTTCAACATCATCCGCATCAAGATTAGGAATGGACCACTTTCTCGTCGGCCTGTCAGAATCGAAATCGTCAAAATCGTCATCATAATCGTTGCTGGCCTGTAATCGGTTCATCATGACTGCCTAATCAACAGACAATTCGAAAGCGGTTTATGTCTAGTCCAGAGCTTAAAACACCTCTTCAAAATACGTCTATCAATGTGAGGCAGACAACATAAACGGCACTCTTCGGCACAGAAGCCTCGATCGATAGCTCGCACAGGTACCTGCACGCCCAGCCTGCCGATCAATGAGGCGACATTCAGTTGACGAAATCCAGTCAGACTCCCAACGAGGGAAGGAGACTGCCCCAAGTATGCACAGCCCGTCCGGCTATGCACATTCAGACATTCAGACATTCAGGCACATTCAGGCACATTCAGGCGACCTCCCCCACTTCCAACCCAACGCAGTTACCTCCAGATCTAGCGAATCCAGCATCAAATGACTGAATATGACTGAATGCAACTAAAATCAACCAAAGAACGAAACATTTCTCTATCGGAAGTCAGGGGGCGGAGCTATCAAGCCAATCCTGGAAATCTCTGCCCTTTCCTGAAAAATTCCCCGCAATCCGCTCTCTGACCATCGAAACATATCCGACTCACGCCAATCGACTGCAAACTGAAATTGGAACAGGAAAGTGTCAAAAAATCGTATTTATTCAATTTCTAAAGAGAACCAGTTTTGCAGCGAGAATCAAGACGAAATCTTCCCACGGTTTCCCAACTTTAAAATTACCACCAAAAAAACTCTGCCTGCTTCACCGGCGACATAAATTTAAATATCCACCAATAAATTCGTTCTGAACAAAAAAAATAAAAACATTTTCAAATGGTTCTGAATCGGGAACTTGAAACACGCCCCCAGTGAAGAGATCTTTCAGCTTCCTCCATGAATTCGGGTTCCGCTGTGCGCCCCGAGCTCAAGAACTAAAAAACCCAGTAAAACGGAGCATTAGCCGGATTTGTACAGTCAATGGGTAATACTCCCAAGGCCAGGAAAGAGCACACGGAGTGACCAATTGAGCGTTGGTGACTTTATTTTACGCATTATTTTGACCAGCCAAAGTATGAATTTCACCATGACCGGCTTCGATACATGCACAAGAAAGCACGAGCTAAAACAATGCTTTACCTTGACTAGATAATCCAGAATCGGAAACGTCCAGTTACCCTACCCCAAGTCGAAGCCTGCCAAGATGGAAAACAGAATTGATGAGACTATTGATTGATTGATTGATGAGATGACTGATTGATTGATGAGACCATTGATTGATTGATTTATGAGACGATTGATTGAGGAGATGACTGATTTATGAAGCGATTGATTGATTGATTGACGAGATGAGTGATTGATTGATGAGACGATTGATTGATTGATGAGATGACTGATTGATTGATGAGTTGATGTACCGTTAATGGGTAATACTCAAAGGCCACTAACAGCACATTCAAGCGACCAATTAACGGTGTTAGCGGTTGTTCTTTGCATCATTTTGACCGGTCAAGGTAGTTTGCACCAAACACCGGCTTCGATACATGCAAATGGAAGCAATCAAACAAGTCAGCCGACGTACCGATTCCAATCTTCCTCGACATGGTCCGGACCTGGTGCTCCTCCAACAAACACCAGATTCCATTAACAGCCCATGCTGACTCTGGAAGAATCAAACGAGGAATTATGTAAAGAAGGTCGAAAGTGATGGGAGAAAAGTGTTTCGCAACCATCGAGAATATTCGACTATTTCTCAATGAGACCTTTCGCACACGCGTCCCCTATGGATGGATAAAGCCATCCAAGCTCTTTCGTGTGCACTTTACCCACTCATCTGAGTCTGATCAATCTTTCAAGTAAATTCGGTGTTCGTACCGGCATGAAAAAAGGGTTTTCGGCATCCACATCGCAACCCGCGATTGTTAAGATCGAACTCCAGCAGTTGATTGGTTGATTGGCTTCACTCCACCGACGTTTCACCAATCAGGGTCGCCAGAATTTTCGCTCAACCTTTAAGATCAAACCAATTTTATTTCCCCCTGATTCATCACTAGAGAGACTTGCACAAATTTACCTCGATGCAATCCTGGCGAAGAAAGGTGTTTTCCGCGAAATCAAGCAGAGTTGCCGTGGCATCACTGTGCTTGATTGATTGATTATCCTGGTTGAACCATGTATTTGATTGATTGATTATTCTGGCTGAACCGGTTTTTCCCGAGGAGCTCGCCGGTCTTTCCACTGGCTCCTGCAAAATATATCAGTGTCACAGAAGAGCATCTCGAATTTCAGATCACCGAAACTCAAGGAAACAACCCTTTCCGGAGTTCTTTTGCATACGTGTCCATATCAGCTGATCGAGGGAAAACGTCAGCTGGGTCTACTTCGCATGCCCGAATTAAATTGATTCCCCGAAACTTTTCTGCTAGAATGGCAACTTGCACTCACCATGCGGGGAAGTCTGAACTGCCGGGTGAGCATGGGCTTGCCGGCTCGAAGTGTGCCTCCATGCGGAGAACTGCCGGAGACCTCGACGGGAAAATTTCGGCAACAGATTACGGTCTCTTCTTTCCTTCTCTGCTGGGGGAGCTAGTTTTGCACGCTGTTCTAACATCTACAGGAAATTCAATGAACTAATTTCCCCAAGACTAGCTAAATTTCACAGGTCGAAGTGAAGACTGAAATAAGAGGTTTCCGAAGAACTTCCTCAAAAAGTCAGAATAAAATGAATTGACTTCTTCAAAAAGTCGCAGTGAAAATGAATGAGAAATCACCGACCGAACGATTACTGCACGGACCGAACGATTACTGCACAGACCGAACGATTACTTCACAGACCGAACAATTCTCGTCGTGCACCGAACAAGTATGACGCTGACCGAACTGTCATTGCGTTGCGCGAACAGATTCTTACCTTGCACCGAACAGTCACTCTGTGAAAGAATCGTTATTACGTCGCACAGAACATATTTCGCACTGACCGAACAACTACCGTATTGCACCGAACAGTTATTGCCTTACATCGGAACAGCTACTGCTAAGGTAATTCAATTTACTCTGACGGATGAGGGTCGACCCGCACAAATTATTACCAGTATGAGATACTGACCGAACAATTCGTGCAATAATTGTTCGTTTCTCATTTTTATAGTTCTGCTATCGTTTTCGTTTGGGTGATTCCCATTTTCTGTGGCGTTCCCTTCTTATACTGTACAGTGTACAATCAGGACGTGGAGCGAAAACTACACAGCATCGCCCTTCTAACAGAAAAAACGGTAAAATATAAAGCCATAAAGAGATGAGATCGAAATAATTATTATTATTAAAATAATTATGAAACGCCAAACATTATCGGCTGTTTTTCACCGCATTAAACAGCTGATGATTCTGCGCTCTGTCCGAACCGGCCGGCAGAGGCGCCACCGTCGTTTCGCTCGGCGGTTGCGCACTCGTCGGCGGTGCTGACACGTTGGCTGCCGGCTGCTGCTCGGCCGCCACCGCACCGCGAGGTCCAAACGGATGCTGCGACGCCGGCATCGGCTTGAACGGGAACCGCTGCGTGAGGGCGCCCAAAATGCCGTCGACATTCTTCCGCTGAAACTGCGTGCCGGCCTCCTCCGGCTCCTTCCGGGTGGCGTCCATCGGGACGAAGGAGATCTTACTGCCGGTGGGCGGTTTGATCTCCCAGTGATAGCCGTTGGCCGGGTGGAAGCGGACAAAGCTGTTCAGCTCGGCCTGGGCGGTGAAGAGGAAGTGCGAGGTATTGAGGAGCCGGGAATTGATGACGGACCAGAGGTCGGGTGCCTGGTAGACTGTTCCGGCCAGAATGTAGTAATGGGCCAAGGTAATGGCTAAGTTCAGGCAAATGAAGAAGCGCATCAGTAAAGCCATTCGATACGTCAATCAATCAATCAACAGCAAGCACACCGCAAACATTCATGCGCATCCGAATCCAGCAATCAATCAATCAATCAATCAACAGTAAGCACAACGCAAACATTCATGCGCATCTGAATCCAACAATCAATCAATCAATCGATCGAAAGCAAGCACAACGGAAACCTTCATGCGCATCTAAATCCAACAATCAATCAATCAGCCAGTCTATCTGCTGGACTAATGTTACCGTCGGTGGGTGAGATGCGCTGTTGCCGTTTGATGATGTACAAAATGGGGTCCTGCGCGTGCGCCAGCTCGTACTCAATCCCCACCATATTCCTGTAAAACGAATGCAGGTTCACTTGAAGCAGATGAAGTGGGAAACACCGGAAGAAGAAAGCAGAAGAAGAATCCCCACTTGAGTTGGTCGAGACTTTGCCGCTGCATCCGGATGATTTCGTTGTTGCACTGCGGGTCGTAGAAGGGATTGCTGGGCTGGGCAAAGTACTCCATTACGTTGGCCGAGGTCAGATGCGGCACCCAGATCGCGTCGCTCCATGATAACAGCAAATCTGTGTCTGCAAAATTGTAACGGAAAAAAAATATTGAAAATGGGCATACAAGTTTTACGATTAAATTTGCACCTTTGGGATTGAGCGAGACAGCGGATGACACGTTGTTTTGCTTGGACGCATTCATCCTAAATTACGAAAATTACGGGAGGTGAATAATTTGTTGCCAGATGATTTCAGAAAATGGAGAGAGAGAAATGATTTAATTCTCAGCTACCGAATATTTTGTTCTCCGCGAACGAACATATTATTCTCCACGCACGGACATTTAACTCCGCAGTTCCAAGTATTATTCTCTGCAAAGGAACGTATTACTTCGCGGTTCCAAATATTATTCTCCACGTAGGGACATTTAACTTTGCAGTTCCAAGTATTATTCTCTGCAAAG
>LRSR01014506.1:0-17289 GCA_001579985.1 Hypsibius dujardini | reverse complement strand
GCTTACTTTGTCCCATACACAAACAGGCACTTCTCACGACAGAAACAAACAACTGCCTGCTAAAATGGTAGATAAACCAAACCCGGTGGTGGTGGTACGAAAATCCGGTTAGAGAGCATGTCTTGTCTGTGGCTCTCTTCGGTGCAAACGAAAAATTTAGAAAAATCACCGCATGGACAAATCTTCCATGGGAAACCTCCTGTCAGACCTCCTTCGCAACACCGGCAGATCGATTCGTCATACCTCGCGCAACTGCAGCTGCTGAATCTCCCATTTGAACTCGTCGCGCACCTCCTCCCGAAGGGTTTCCTTCATCTCCGCACGAGCGGCTTCCAACTTCCGGGCTAATTCTTCCTGGAACTTCATACGCTCCACAATCATCACTTCCGCCACGCGATCGGCTATCCTCGACTCCGTTCTCTTCATGGCATGCTCCTCGAGTATTTTCGTCTCGAGCTCCTTCTGCCTCCTGCAAAATTAGTGGTCATTTCAATTCGCGCACTAAACCGATGAATTGCGAATTGCGCTCCTTTACGGATTGAAAATGAAATAAATGACTGACTGAACTTGAGAGTCGAACTTGTTCGGACTGCGAAAATTCAGACAGCAACATTAATAACGCGATGCCCTAGAGAAAAGAGAAGAGTGGGACTTGTCTAGTCCTGACCTAGAGTTGGCATGGTTCGGTTGCAACCCCGTAGAAACTTTTTGAATCAACCAATCAACTAATCAACCAATCAACCACCCACAGTAATCAACTGCAACCGCGGTTGCAACCGAACCGTGCCAACACTACCCTGATGTCGTCAATGTCAAATCGAGAATCTCAAAAATGTGTATCTAATACCAGGCGAATTATTCAATATCAAAATAAATATGCCGACAAATACATTGTACAACTAGGAACTAGCAAGTATCATTTACTTCTAGCACACACGTGGCAAAAACCTTGCGCTGACCGAATTAAGCACTTTAACTCGAAACTGTGTACAACAGCCAGCCATGCGACGAACGAGTGTAATGGCTTAACTCGGTTAGCGCAGGGTTTTTGCTATATATGTACCAACTAATAAACTATCAACGGGTTCCAACTGAACACTTTGTTGAGTTTGCTCTGACCCATCAGTGACATGACCCAGCTGATGAGTTAACTGAGTCAACTCTATTCCTGTTCCCAAAGGCATCCGTACTAATCAACAATCAAATAGTAATCAACTGAATTATCTTACAGCCATCTTTGCTTTTCCAGATCCATTAACTTTTGAAAGTCTTTAGCATCACTGGCTTCGCGTGTCGGTCTGGTTCGGTCGGTTGCGCGCCTGTCGTTACGACTGCTGTTATTCCGTCGGGATTCCTTCCGGTCGGGGGAACTCTCCGAGGAAGAGGATATCGAGGAGGATCGGCGACGTCGGTTCTTGAAGCGTTGAAGAGGTGTGGCCGAATCCGAATCGCTAGCGGATGAATTCTTACTGAAACACAAAAATCAGTCAATCCATCAAACACACTCACAGACATCAACCAATCATCCAAGTGACCAATCAACCAATCAACCAATGATCCAAGTGACCAATCAACCAACCATCCAAGTGACCAATCAACCAACCATCCAAGTGACCAATCAACCAACCATCCAAGTGACCAATCAACCAATCATCCAAGTGACCAATCAACCAACCATCCAAGTGACCAATCAACCGAAAGCGTTAATTCAATAATCAATTCAATCAACGCCCAATCATCTGCGTCCGTGAATCAGATGCGTAATATTAGAAACAAAAACATCCAAAACAAGAGACATGCATGTGAAATATGCGATAAGAAAACACATCCAAAACAAGAGACATACATGTGAGGTAAGATGATGAGAATGAGGATTAATCCAACTTACCGAGCTCGCTTCTTTTCCCTTTCTGAGGTAGCGGAAGGCTTCTTCGAGCCATCCTTGTCTTTATCACTCCTTTTCGATTTGCTACTTTTTGAGGATGGTACAATAGGAGGGCTACGTGACCTGCTCCGTCCCATGTTCGCGTGAGCCGCTCCCTTCAGCTGAATCCCAGATCGAGTGGCCTGGAAGAGGACGGGGTATATCACTCACAAACTGGACGCACCAGAATAATGGGTTGCGAGGAAGCAGCTGAAAAATTTCTTGCACTGCGAAGTGCCAAGAATAATGCTTTCGAGGAGAAATCGATTGTCATCACTATGAGTACTGTATGTAGCATGCATAATGGTAGTACGAGTACCGCGGTACTCGTACACTACGGTACTCTTACACTACCGTGTACAATAGTCAACGACTTCGAAACAATCATATCAATCAGACAAATCCCACAGCCTAGATTCCTACGTCCTTCCCCTCCGTCTGCCTTTCTATCCGTCCGACCCTAACCGTCTCCGTTGCTTTTTTTGTCACACTCTTTCCCTCCGTCTGTTCTCCCTCTCTGTTCGATATGATTATTTCAGCATTACCATGCAACGGGGAACACGAGGCCATTCAGTGCTAGACTAACGTTACACTGTATTACTTTACACAACTAAAGTTCCAATTTATTTCTTCAGATTGCGCACGACTTTATCAATTGATTGTTGATCGGGTGAGACGTCGAGTGAGAAGATAAGCCGTGATCGGACATCCCAATCAATATTCCTGTAATTAATGCATGTGGTATTAGTACTGAACAGTAACAGAATGACGTGTCGGGCCGAGTAGTGTCACGTGTCATTCAAAATCATAAACGCAGAAAAAAACTAATTGATTCATTCATAATCAGACCTGTACGCAAACTGGAGCTAGGTAACCGGGGCGGCCCAATTAGTTGCTCACGGCGCGCCGCTGTAGCAATCACCGCAAACTTTTAATAACACGCACGCGATCGTCACGGACCGTTCGAGCGGACCAACTGCCACGACTGATGAGGAACGTTTAACTTAGCGAGAGAGACAACATAATGGCAATCACCCTACATACACCAGGAGGGCTTTGGTCGTGGGATGCAACGGCATGTGGTTAGCAAGATTAGTCTCTTACGTGGTCAGCCCACATGCATGGCTGTGGCCAGTGGCTGGAGGTCCGGCAGCTCACAAGAACACTGAAGATGTACCAATCCGATCACATCCTTTCAAAATACGCACCCAAGCGGATTTTACACTTGCAAGACAGAAAGGAGTAAAATAACATACGTTCCCGTATTAATTACATAAAAAAGCTCGCAAAGAGAGAACAATGAATGAAACAATCAGGGGCGAAGTAGTAGAGGGTAGGATGATTCAACGCTTCATCGTCGAGTGCCGAGGCGATCATGAACACTGAGTTTGCGCGAGTCGCCATCTGCAAGTAGGGAAGGGAATAAGTATTTAAGTTTGCGGGTACCACAAAAACCAAATGATCGAACTGATAGGACGGCAGATACAATGGACGGGCAGACAATGAGTCAGACAGATAGACAAGCAGGCAGACAAACAAACAGACAGGCAGGCAGACAGACAGACAGACAGACAGACAGACAGACAGGCAGACAGACAGGCAGACAGACATGTAGACAGACATGTAGACAAATAGACAAGATAGGCCGAGAAACTGAACGTTTAAAAGTTGGCCAGATATCTAAAAGACCTTCGCAGGCAACAATAAATGTAGCATGTGAAGGTTCAGTACAGATGCACGGCAAGCAAGTACACACAAAGGACTGAATCACTTAAGCACTTACTGGCATTTGGATACACTGCAGTGTTTTTCGGCTTGGATTGATATCCCAATCGGCTGAAGACAGTCCCGGCCGTGCTAGGACGAGAGGAGGGTACGCTTTGTGTCCGGATGGCGGCGTTGCTAGATCCCAAGCGGTGACGGATGGGGGTAGGTGTGGCACCGATAGTGTCCGAGACCAGAGTTGGCTTAGTGGCTCCCTAAAAATGACAGCAACATGAGGAGACATTGCAAATCGGCTGCTGTTTCTCCCTCAGTTGAGAAAAATTCTGATACGGCAACATACGTTCGACGGCATTGCAGAAGTTGGGCCTGTCGAGAGACGGGACATTCGGGTCTCCAGGACTCGAACTAAGTTAGTATTGCTTGTGGGCTTCGCACCCTTTTGACTGAGGCGCGAAAAAACATCCCCTGGAAAGGAAATGAACGTTACAATTCATTTTCAAACAGAAATCTCATTCATGCCACGACTTCTTACCTCTTTTAACCGAGGTGCCAGATCCAAGTCGTACGGTAAAACTGGTGTCATCAGGAGGCAAGCGTACTGCAAAGCAACAGCCACGGTAACGAAACTCCTGTCAGGCGTCACAATGTACACCTAAACAGCGAGATTTTTACCTTGTCTGGCTGGTTGAGTTGAAGCCCTTTTCATAGCTGCAAAACCAGATTAGAACATTAAGGCATTTTTAACTTCTAAAAAGAGCAGGAAACCCGGCGCATACCTAAACGGTCATCCCCGTCATCGTCCATAGCCCGCTTGTTGCGTAGATAACCATGAGACTGCTCGGACTGCAGTACAGAACGGGATGTAGGTACAGACGAGCCCAAATCACTGCTGATGACCGTTTTCTTAGGTGACAGCCGCGAGATTGTGCTCCGAACCACCACTTTCTAAAGGGAAACCAAACAGATCTCATATAAGACCGTTCGTTTATTTACTCTTCACAGTCTTTTGTCTATGTGCGGAAAGTCTGTCAGGAAAGGCTCACAACCGAGCACACAATGTAGTTGTATAAACTGCATACTTCAGGGACTTGAACGACGCGTCTGGCGACTGTGCTTCTCGGTTGGGCGGGCGGCGGTGGCGAGCCATTACGGTGAACCTCCTCCATATCCATCCGCATGACTGGCTGATGCTGCGGTGCTGCCGACTGGTGCTGCGGTGGTGCCGGCGGTTTGGCATGACCCGGCGTATACTGCTCACCGCAATACTTTTTGGCCGCTTGGAGGATGGCTATTTGATCGCCGATGCAGTTGATGCCCATATCCGTCAAGTAGCCCTTGTCGAGGTTCTTGAGAATTTGCCAGTTTATACGCTCCTTGACGAAGATGGTCGCATACTCCATCGCCGCGTGATCGGGAATTCCACTGTCGAGGAAGAAGTTCTTCCACTCGTGGGCGCGCATGTCATGCACTCCTGCCGCAGGAATGAACAAATCACCCGTTATTCAGATCATTACAAGTCAAAGGAAACCTCCTTAGCTAACTAATTTCATTCAACAACTTGACTACTTGATTAGCAGTAGCAGCAACGTGTTGAAAAACAAACAAATCGGTCAATCAAGTGAATAAGGTTGTTACGATATCGAAACGACACTAAATTATTCAATAAATTGAATTATTTGGTTAAGTTAATTAGGTAAAATTAAAAAGTATTCACCGAAATTAAAAATCCAATTAGCGGACACTAAAAACGAATTGAAGCCTATTGATTTTTAAAAAACAATAATCAACGGAGCAGGAGCGGCAAGCCAATCAACCAATGAAGCATGATAAATTGAAGAGACAAATCAAGGCAATCAACCAATCAAGCATGATAAATCGAAGAGACAAATCAAGGCAACCAACCAATCAATCAAAACCCATAAGTTTAATTCGTCAAAGAAGTCTCGCATCTATTCCTACCTGGTTTCGGGACCGATGCCGCAACCGGCGGCTCAGCACTCGATTTACTCGCCACGAATGAAGTCGGCGCTTGCGAGGAAGTTGCTTTGCCGTCGGAGCGTGGCTGCGTGCTGCTGCTCTGCGACGATGAACTCGGCTTGGCTCGGGACGAGGAGGATGACGAGGTCGCCGCTCCCGACGAGCGCGGATCCTTCTCTCGACTGGCTACCTTGCTCATTCTCACCGATTTCTCAAATCAGCGAGTCTCCTGCTGATGTGATGGGCCCCGGTGTGTGTCTGTGTTCAATGGTATGTCCAATCAAAATGGCGTCCCGAAAGTGTGAATCCCAATCAATTAAAATACCTACTGGATCGAGATATCGGTTGTTGGATATTAGTGCTCTAACCCGAAAATCGAATAGATAACAACAGGGGAATTTTAAATTTAACTTGAAATGGATTCTAAACTGAAGCGAAGGAATCAGCTCGAGGAGGAAAGTAAGAGTACGAATGCTCGCTGACTTTGTTATGAGGGGTCCAATCAGGGGCAAAAGGGCGGATCTTTGAATTTTGGACCCTGACTGACGCGAACAGTGGGTTTGATTATATAGTGCCCCATTGATTGATTTGACGATTAACTGGAGAATCTGTCCTCGCCCCCGGCACGGTATTAGGCTTGAGCATCTATCTCTATTGTTCTCCACCATTTAACTTATAAAAAATCACAAAAGTTAACATAAAGGCTATTGCCAAGTTGCATCACAAAAGCCATTGAGGGCGAATGCCAATGCCTGCGGTCCCGTATTCGTATGCCGGTGCAGCTGCTGCACTACAGGCTGTCCTTGCGGCGCATTTGTCGGTGAAGCTAGGAGCTTGGACTTACGACTCAGTCAGGAGGACCTTCGCGTCAAGGAAATTAGTACCGGTTTGCATGGTATAAAAAAATGCTCATCCAGTTTTCTTGCGTGCTGATTTAACATTGCATTTAAAGTTACGGACATAGCACAAGAGTGACGAGCATCACCCTCCACTCGTACGGTAACCAAAACAACAGAGGCCGGGCAGGTAGACCGGCAGTGCCACGCAAAATGAAAACTGCAATCCCAGAAAAGAAACACCTCCTCAACAATCTCTACCGTAATCAGAGCGACACGCAACCGGGAGGTAAGCAACCGGGTGCCGAATGACCATGAGTCACGGCACACCGCTGTAATAATCACTTCGTCCTGTCCAGAACCATATCTGCCAGCTTCACCAACGCTTCCCGTTCTTCGGACTCAGCAAACGCGCTGAGCTGAGAGACCGCCTCCTGACTGTAACTCGCGGCCAGCATCTTGGTTTGCTCTACTCCCCCGTGCTGCAAGGGAAATAACCGGTCAGACGTGATTACACAGCAGTGCTAATCAAAGGAATCTTCTACCTCCAAAACGCTTTGCTTTGCTTTCAAAACATCTCCGGGCCCCCGAAACCTCCGTGCAATGAGCGCATCCAGGTCGGAAGCCTAAGAGAACAAACGGATACGGTTACGTCTCATTTGAGCTATGCCCAATGAGTGCAACAATAACCCTTGATGCGTTTACATGCTCGAAATAAATTGAAGAGTTCCAACTGTTTGGGGAAAGTAAACAGAATCACAAAATACCTTTTCAGCTGCGAACAATACAGGGGCAGTTGCAAGACCCAACTCCATGTCCACACTCGTCGGTTTCCCCATCTCTTCCGCGGAGGATATGAAGTCCAAATTGTCATCAACCAGTTGAAATGCCATGCCGAGGTTCTTGCCAAATAAAAAGGACCGTTCAACCAGCTCCGGTGTGCATCCACCTAATATCGCTACCTGTAGATAAAAGAAAACTGTATTGCTCGGCTGCTGAATTGACGAAGCAGAAGATATTACAGGTACAATCAACGACAAGGTTGAGTACACGGGAGGGTTCAGAGTATGCACAAAAGGGGCCGGGAAAAAGGGGCGGAGCAGGGGGTGGTCAGGTGGTTGGTTGTTTGAAAACCATCCCCTTGCCCCGCCCCTTTTGCCCATTCCCCGGACCCTCTAGTGTACTCAATCTTGTCGTTGACTGTAGTACGAACCGCTTTGCAACCGTTGGCCATTAAGCTTGCGGTCTTGTGGTAGGTCTTGCTGAGGTATGTGGCCAGCCGCCCCGTAGCTGCAGGATCTTTGGAACTGAGTTGCATGAGTTCTCCCTTCACGAGATCTTCGATGATTTGCGACAGGCAAATGATAACCTCTGGGTTGCGTAACCGGGCAAGCTCGCGGGACGCAACAGATAATATGTAATCTCCGGTCAGTATTGCCTGCAACCGACAATTTGCTTAGGACAGAACACCGTACAACAGTCTTTACGTCTCCTGAACTAATCTACATTCTTTCGTCAGTATACCAAAAAATATCGCAGGGGTACTGGAGATTTAGATTGGGTACAGACGTACAATCAACGACAAGATTGAGTACACTGGAGGAGTCCGAAGAATGAGCAAAAGGGGCGGAGCAGGGGGTGGTCAGGTGGTTGATTGTTCGAAAACCACCCCTTGTTCCGCCCCTTTTGCCCATTCCCGGACCCTCCAGTGTACTCAATCTTGTCGTTGACTGTAAAGTCGTCTTAATTTTCGATGATTGGGTGATTACAAGTACATTTGTAGTTGCTTGACTTGTGAGTGCCTGATTATAAGCAGACTCTGTTTTCGCTTTAGCCGGTACTTAGCGCACCTTCTTCTCTCCCCACACTTTATGAAGACTCGGTTGATTCCGCCGCGTTGCAGCTTCATCAATCACATCATCATGGATGAGGCTTGCGGTGTGGATCATCTCTACTATCACCGCCACTTTGCGCTGTTTTTGCACTACATTTTGCCTAAACAGAGAGAAAACCCGCAAAGTTAAGATGCAAGAAACCGTAACACCGTCCTGAAGGGTCGGTGAAGGCTGAAGTTCAACAAAAAGAACCTCACGGAAGACCTCCACGGTGTTTGCCACAAACGGCGGCCATCAACAGGGCGATCATCGGCCGAAAGGCCTTTCCATGTGTGCTGAAGTAGTATTGTGCCAGTTCGACCAGCTCTGGCAAATCACAGTTCAACTCCTGAAATAAAAACACAGTTAAAAAATAGCATGCACAAATCTAACAATCAATCAACCAATTTATCCACAACACAAATAATCGACTTTCGCCGTCAATCAACCGATCAATCGATTCGCACATACCGATTTTATATCACTGTAAATTAAGGCCAGGTCGTTTTCCACAAGCTGATAGGGTTCTGACACACCGTTTGACGCAGAAGTGGGTAATTTTTCTGCACGGTCCGCAACTGGAGAAGTTGCATAACGCCTCCGACAAAAATGGGGAATGGCAGGAACCGTAGAGGGGAGGATTGTCGATTGCGCTAGACATCGCCGTAATATTACTGGCCGGACGAGGCAAGGGATGAGCCGCTTCACACTAGCTGCAACCTCCGGAACAGCACAGTGTGCTGCAAAAATAAAAGACATGTCTCAGGGGACCGGTAAAAAGATGAGAGCAAAATAATCATGGAAATAACCGGCTCTAAAATAATTTCCCCAAAATTGTGTCATTTCGCAAATTGGAATTGAACTTTGTCGACTTTGCACTGACCATTTTCCAATTCCACTAAATGGGATCCATTTCCATCGGAATCCAACTTTTTCGTCTCTGCTTTGACCAGTTTCCAATTCCACTAAATGGGATCCATTTTCATCGGAATCCAACTTTGTCGACTTTGCATTGACCAGTTTCCAACTCCACTAAATGGGATCCACTTCAATTCCGTTTGACTGGAAGTCGGACTTACAGTGGGACTGTGGGTGGGGTTCATCGAAGCCCCCCCCCCCTGGGCGAAGCTGGGGGCTGCATTAGAAACCACAACAGCTGATTTTCAAAAAACAATTACTTCACCGGCTTTAGAGTCCTGTTCTCTGACAGACGTACGCTTCTTATTATTTCCCTACTCATTTTCATCCCCATCACTTGAGTCATTTCGAAGTCTACTATACTCCGGAGTCTGGGACTTTTAAGAATGGACGACAGCACGATTATTACTGCAAAATCCGCGGATGATAAGGAAAACCTCTTCGGAATCACAGAGTTCTTTGATGCAACGGGAAGTGGAGGTTTTGATGGCAAACTCAAGACTCGGTAAGAAAATGAAATTGCGCAATCTACAGAACTATTCGATCATTTGAATGAAGAATCTTGAGGGGAGGGGATTGACTTGAAGTACCACCACTTCTCTACATCGATTGATTGGTCGATTCGAACATTTTATCTGGAGAAGAATCAATAGATTTGTTGAATATGGAGTCGCTCGCTTGATTGATTGAGAGTTTACACGAATCGATATTTTTTCGGTTTTCTACTTCTGCCCGCGGTAGGATTTCGGATTTCCTTGTCAACGAAGTGGATCTCGCCGGAAATATTCTCCACCTAACGGAGCTCCGCGTGACACCGGAACTTTTCAAGGACGATCCCGTGGCTGATGATTCCTCACTCGATCCGGAAATCAAGGAGAAAATTAAAGCCTTTCTCGCCGGCAGCGAAAAATCCATTCAGATTCCCGTTCGTGTGATTTGGCTTTAAAACTTTTTTAAACCATTTTCATTGATGGATTGGATTTAGGCTCCGCTGGATAAGGATGCTCGCCGGGTGCTACACCAGCAAATTGAGGCACATTTTCCGAAGGACCGTTTGCTGCGCGATCCGAAAGTTGCCGCGGACGGCTCGCGAGTCATTGAAATTTCGAAGGGTGACTCGAAGTCGCATCAAATGCGACGTCAGGATCAGACACGTAATCGCCGTTCCGTCAACGACTACATCCATTTCAATTTGTTTAAAGACAACACGGACACAGCAGAAGGTGCGTCGGTACTACAGCAAGCGACAGAATTTAATCTAATGGAGGGTCCCGGAAATGGGCAAAAGGGGCGGAGCAGGGGGTGGTTTTCAAACAACCGAACAATCAACCACCTGACCANCAACCACCTGACCACCCCCTGCTCCGCCCCTTTTGCCCATACCCCGGACCCTCCAGTGTACTCAATCACCTGACCACCCCCTGCTCCGCCCCTTTTGCCCATACCCCGGACCCTCTAGTGTAATCAACCACCTGACCACCCCCTGCTCCGCCCCTTTTGCCCATACCCCGAACCCTCCAGTGTACTCAATCTTGTCGTTGATTGTAGACGGCTTTATCATTGTTGAATTTACTTCTCAAAGAATCTGGCTTATTTTGTGCATAATGTTCTCGCTCCATCTGTACAGCCGTGAGCCTTATTGGAGGTTTTCTTCGTGTTCCTCCGAAATGTATCCAGTTCGCCGGCACGAAAGACAAGCGCGCCAAAACCGTCCAAAAAATCAGTATCAAGCATCGGGATCCCCATCGTCTAGCACAATTCTCCCGGCCCTCCGTCCGTATTGGCAACTTCTCCTTTGAGAAAGAGCCCCTTCAGCTCGGGAGCCTGTCCGGAAATCACTTTCAATTGGCCATGCGCGGCATCACCGAGACGTGCGAAAACGTGGAGAGGGCCGTGCAACGGTTCGCTCTCGGTGGGTTCATCAACTACTTTGGCCTGCAGCGATTCGGCACAACCGAAGTATCCACGATGGCGGTGGGGAAGGCACTGCTCAAGTCTGACTGGACCGCTGCGGTGGAGTTGATCATGCGACCGCGTGACGGCGACAACGAGGTGCTCGCCAAGTGCCGGAAGATTTGGGCGGAGACCAAGGACGCGGAGAAAGCCCTCCGACCGATCGGGCGGCGGCATTGCATCGAGGCAGACTTACTGCAGGGCCTGCTGAAGAGCCACGAAAAGGACCCTTTTGGAGCGATACAGAGGATAGCTCGAAACTCGCGAATGATTTACGTGCACAGTTATCAAAGGTAAAATGTTCAGAGAGATTCATCAGACGTTTACCATTCGGATATCAAATTTGGATTTTGGATTTGACGGAGAAGCGGACACGGTGAAAACGGATGAGCACAAAATGAGCAAAAAATGGGCAAAAAATGGGCACAAAATAATTGTATATTTTTGAAATTGTAGTTACTTGTGGAATCTGGCGGTTTCTTATCGCATCAAAACGTTTGGGAGGAAGCCAGTTGTAGGAGACCTTGTCATAAAGCCTGGAACGTCAGACTCTGCTAAGCGACAGAAGAAGGGACCGGAATCAGCGGAAGAAGTCGTGTCTCTCACTGAGAACTGCCTCGATCAGTTTAGCATCTACGATGTGGTCCTCCCACTGCCGGGCTTCGATGTCAAATTTCCCGACACACCTGGTTGGTCCCAATCAGATGAAATTTTCGCAAGTCCAGAAGAATCTGAATGGGTTTTTTTTGGTTTGCAGTCACGCAATTTATTTTGGATCAGATGACGATCGATGGGATCGATCTCCGAGAAAAGCATAAAGTCAAGTCAGTAAACGCGGGGTTGTTCCCGCCTGTTGCCGCCTGCCAAGTTGGCTCCCAAGTTGAACATTCACATTGCAGAGACTATTCATTGTCCGGAAGCTACCGAAACATCGCCACGAAACCGTCCAATTTTTCGTGGGAGATTAAGAAATTCGACAATCCGGAACAAGATCTGCTCTTGTCGGACCTTGATGTTCTCAACAAACGCCAGCTTCCACCGATTTCCGAGTCAGGTATGTGTGTAACTGTAGCCATGCGTAACTGTTTGCAGGAACTTTAGGTAGCCAAGGAGTCTGTGTCCATGTTTGAAAGGCCGTTTGCGTTTTCTCCAGGTTCTCAAATGGCACTGATAATTAACTTCACACTGCCGTCATCGGTTTACGCAACTATGGCAATTCGCGAGCTGACCAAGCGTTCATCAGACCAGCGCTTCGGGGCAGACGGGGCTACCAAAACTGCATGGAAGACTGAAGCCGATGAATCGGAAGTTTGCCTGGAAGAAGACGATGCGGCTGCCTTGGATCAGGCGTAGCTCGATTCCACCGAGTTAAAACAATGATGATACAGTACTTGTGCTTTGTTGCCTCATAGTTTTGACCATCTTTGGCTAGAGTTTTGATATTCTTTTGTTGCAACCCGTTGCTACTTGTTATTTGCGCGGTATAAAGAGGCTCTTTGGAAAGTGGTTTACGGATGCAGATTGATGAGCACCCAGTCACTCTGGCAACATAACTTCATCGTTTGTTCCCTTAGTTACTGCTTCTCTGCTAATGCCCTGATATAAAGAAGAACCCATGACATTGTTTACCATATACAGGTTTAAACAAACATTTGGAATCTCAGCTGCAGTAACTAAAGGCTGCAGGACAGGAGTCCAACGGTTGCCGCAAAAAGTACAAATGCCCAGCAGCCCCAGCGCCACCTACAGCTACTCCGAGTTGATTCCAATTTCACTCGCCGAAAATAGAACTTGGAACTCCAATTTCAGCCCATGCGCTTGTGTTCCACGTGGAGGTGGAAGTGTGGAATCGCGAACTCGAAAGCTGTCTGACCCTGTGTCTCGACTTTTTTGGCTACAGTCTGTCAATTTTCTCTTGTTCCGGCATCGTTTCGCAAATCATAGCATTCCACTTAAAAATGTAAGGCTGAAAATCCAATTTTGCTCGCGGAGAATTTTCAGCATAGAATTTTTTAGCCCGACCGCCTCCTGCAGAGAAAGCTGGACTCTTCAATGTGAACCTGGACTTCGGTCAAAGAATTTTCCCGTAAGACACAGCAGGCCAATTCATCAATCAACTAACGGGCTGCATTTGCTGCCTACTCATTTCTTCAATAAGGCCAATTCATCAATCAACTAAGGGGCGGAATTTGCTGCCTATTCATTCCTTCAATAAGGCCAATTCATCAATCAACTGAGGGGCGGAATTTGCTGCCTATTCATTCCTTCAATAAGGCCAATTCATCAATCAATTAACGGGCGGCATTTGCTGCCTACTCATTTCTTCAATAAGGCCGATTCATCAATCAACTGACGTGGGGTATTATTGCCTACTCATTTCTTCAATACGACAATCAAGCCTTCTTTATCATGAGTGGATTCCTCACCGTGCCATCTTCCCTGCCCACGGTCTCCTTCCTCTCCGCGGACACGCAAGTCGGGAGATATTCTGCCGGTCCATCAGGTCGGGAAAAGGCCGCGCTGAATGCATTGGATAAAGCCATTCTGCAAGAAGCGGGAGAAGAATATGCCGGTCAAGGAGAAATTCAAGAGTCCCGACCTGCCAGTGCTGCTTCACTTAACGCCGTGGCGGACGAAACCATCGGGGAATTGAACAAGAATATCGACTCCGATGCTGAACTGGATGAGGAGAGAGCACCGGTGAAGGTGTCGTTCACCGTGGGAGACGCAAACGAGGAGGAGGAAGATTCCTCGGAAGGATCTTCGGTTTATTTGGTCTCTTCATTTTTTTTGCTTTATTGTTGAAGTTTCAGTTAATTTAAGTTAATTTAAGTTAATTTTGCACGCTTCAATTCGATTAAAATTGAGTTTAGGCAAATTTTGATTTCTTTTTTAAATTAATTTTAGACCTGGAAATCGTCAACGATCTCTTCGCCGCAGGACGAGTACGGAAGGGATGAACGGATGGACGAGGCTTTCAGTTTACCGCATCGCAGTTTGCTGGCAGAGTTCGCAGCGCAGGAGTATGAGGAAGAGCAGGAGGAGGAAGAACCGGAGGAGGAGCTGGTGATCGAGCCTTATGCGGAGATTCCCAACTTGCAGCAGGGAGGGGCTTCACCGCGGATGTATGCCTTGATGTCGCAGAACTTGGAGTGGTCCGTGCCGTTGATTGAATTTGAGAAGGTGTGGGAGCGACTGTACGAGGGCGATGTTGCGCTGAATCAGGATCGAACCTCAGTTTCACCTCACGGTCAGTGTGATAACGAACTGATCATTGGATCGGTTGATTATTTGATTATTTGATTGACTGTAGCTCGGTTGATTTGATCGGTTGATTATTTGATTATTTGATTGCCCGTAGTTCTGTTGATTTGATCGGTTGATTGTTTGATTATTTGATTGACTGTAGTTCTGTTGATTTGATTGGTTGATTGTTTGATTATTTGATTGACTGTAGTTCTGTTGATTTGATCGGTTGATTGTTTGATTATTTGATTTGATTGTAGTTCTTTTGATTTGTTCGATGGTCAGTTGAGCGAGGTAAAACCTAGGTAGAACTAATTGATTGAGAGATAGCTAGCTTTGTTAAATTAGTGAGTCCGTTGTCATTAATGGCGGTAAGTTTTCTCTTGACGCCGGCGATTGACGTTTGTTGGTCGCTACACATTGCCGGATTGTATGAATCGGTCCTTTCTTCGATAATCCGTGCCATTACTAATAGCTCCCATGAAGTCAGTTTGTTTTGTTTTAGGTTTCGCTGACCGCGAGTTTCAGGCTGTGCGGGACAAAGAATTCGCCAGCATTCCAAATCATCCAGTTACAGACGGATCCCTGTTCTCTCTACCGAAAGTGATCAGATCCGAGTCAGAAGTCACTATGGCGTTGGATTCTTCAGTTGCCCACATGCACATTGGGAATGACTCGACCATCAATGAGGCGGTGATCACTTGCGCTATTGGGAATGACTCCACCGTCAATGAGGCGGTGGTCACTTGCGCTATTGGGAATGACTCTACCGTCAATGAGGCGGTGGCCACGTGCGCTATTGAGCACGATGGCTTCTCGGGAGACGGATTTGTTGACCTTCCAGATCTGCAGCTTCGAGGTTGGTTTGTTAGGCAATAATACCTTTAACCATCTGTCATTATCCTTTCTTCTGGGTCCTGTCTTCATGCCTTAAATGACTGACTGAATGCCTGGTTTTTTGTGAATGTCTGTTTTTTCTGCCCGCCGGACTTTCTCGTGCCCATTGTTTGTTCCCACTCTCATTATTATTTGCTTTCCTTAATTCAGTAACTGTATCTACTGCATCCTTCAGATTCTCATCAGTTTAGAACTTACACAGTTGTTTGTCATTTCCAGGACTGACGCCGTTCACTCCGAAGGCTCCCAGTTTGGGTCTGCTGAACAGTCCAGGCATTTCGGTCCGCTCTTCAAACCCTCATCCGCCGCAGGCCTTCCCAGTGCCCCCGGCGGCTGAATCATCTGCGACTCTGGTCTCTATTCGAAGCCAAGCTGCCGTTCCTGAGTCAACTCTCCAGACTCCGGGAAAGACTCTGCCGCCATGTCCCGTCCCGGAGGTGAAGGCAAGCCTACCTGGTCCCACTGGCTCAGGGTTAGCATCGTCTATCCAGTCTCACCGCCCCGTGGCTCCTCAGGACCCGGGACCGCCAGTGACGGTTGTGCCCGCTGGACCAGCGGAAGTGTCGCCGTCGGGCAGCAAAGAGAACGACCATGTGGATCCGTCTTTCCGCACTCCCGAGTCTGATTCCGCACTCCCGGGCAGCAAAGAGAACGACCTTGTGGATCCGTCTTTCCGCACTCCCGAGTCTGATCTCATTCCGAAACCGCAGAAACGCTACACCGCTCCCGCTCGTGGCATTTTTGCCTCAATCGATCCGGGACTCTTTTCTCGGCAGTCGTTCTCCGTTGGACCGCGGAAACGCAAGGGCGTGTCGCGCGCCGACGCGTGGGTCTCATCGCGGAAGAAAGGCAGCATCTTCATTGACTGATCAATTTCGTTTACCAAGCAAGACTTTCTCACGCCCTAGTCTACGTCTATGGTCGAATCCGCGGTCTAGTCTACATCTACGGTCGAATCCGCGGTGTAGTAGTTGCGAGAAACTTCGCGACAATTCTGCCAATATAAGTACGGATAGATTTTGCTCCAAATTATTGCCTCTTTTTGTTTTACTTCTTTTTGTTTCATGTTTGTTATAGACGTTGATTATCCCGAAAAGCAGTGATGGTGAGAAGGTCTTCCCTTAGGACGTCCTTTGTGTGATTTTTCCATTACAGATCTAGTGAAATTGGCTAATAAGGCATTCGAGTAATACGTGTATCAGCATTTACGGGTGAACTCGCTACTTCGTCCGCGCGTCTTCAAAAGCGTTAAATCTGAATCTGCGCGCTGACAGCAAGTGCTTCATGCCTTCATGCCTTCTTGGTTAAAACGGTTTCAGATGACGGATGGATACTATCCCTTAGTTATTTGCGGTACATTCATGGCAAATGGCAATTTCTGATTATCTCTTAAGCACATTAATGTTGTGTTCTGCAAGTCCCAAAAATAGATAATTTACGTGACATGTTGTATATTTTACAGTACACGCAGCGCCGTTTTTAACCATTATTGACTATTTCGAGGGTGCACCGAAATACAGTAGTGTGTTTATCTCGGTCATGTACCGTGCTGAAAGTGTTCCTCCCGAGGACTTGGAATTATTGACCCTCATTGTCTTGATACTTGAACTGAACGTATTTATAGACTTGCAATTAACCTAGACTACTTGGAATAGGAGTGTAGAGTGCGCCCATGTGACGTGGCTGTTGTCCGGGAGAGCTCGAGGGAAAGGGTAAAAACGAAACGCAGTTGAGTGCTTCGCAGTTCGCACTGCCGCGCCAAGTCCCAATCCCAAGACTTCACTTCCGTAACGAAAGGTTGACAGACAGACAGACACACATACACACATACACACGGACAGACACAAAGAAACAGACACACAGAAACAGACACAGACACAGGCACAGACACAGACACAGACACAGACACAGACACAGACACAGACACAGACACAGACAC
>LRSR01014504.1:0-15110 GCA_001579985.1 Hypsibius dujardini | reverse complement strand
TCATTTGCCCAGTAAAATTATGGGCATCCGAGATGGCTTGAGATCTGCCGTTTGAAAAAGTTGAGAAAAAAATCGTACTTAATGCGAAAAAATGTCGAAGAAGAAACAAATTTTGCCTGAATCATTTTGGATCACCTCAGATCCTGATCTTCGCCATCAAGTTTTGGGGATTCAGGTAGAGCGACAAATAAGTCAAAAAAGGTATTTATATTTAAGTCAGTGCACGTGCTTTCTAAACTAACTAACCAGGCGACTGGTTAATTGATTTTCAATTTACCAATCCAAAATCTTTTTTTGAAGAGAACGCATCAGTCCAGTCTCCTTGTCCAGTTTTCAGATTATACTCCGTTTTACGCAAGAGATTTCGTGCTTCCCCTCATAGTTCTAGTTAAGAGTTTTTCTGCTCTCCAACCTCGCTCTCCGCTTCTAGGTATTCTACATTCCGCAAGGCCTTACACTCAAAAGCTACATCTTCCTTCTGGCGTTGCTGTATCGACGGAGAGTTGATCCGTTTGCGGTTAAGGCTAGGGCGAATTGACTGCTCATCATATGACCCTCACGGATCGATCCCGTTGCCCATGCAGTCACGCCCTGAAGCGAGGCCAGACGATACGGAGAGCCTCAGGCAATTTGCCAGAGCAGACAATTTTCCCAACCGACCAGTGGCGCGCCGAGGGGGGGGTGTTTTGTTGATCTACAACCCCCCTCGAAAGTAAAAAATGTGCGCTAAGGGTCCCCCATTCAGAGAAAAACACCATGATTGAAAATTGTCATGCAATACTCCCCCATTGCGTTCTACCGGAAATATTTCGGATACAATAAAAAATTAAAAAAAACACCCCCCCCCGCCTCAAACCAAAACTCGGCGCGCCACTGCATTTTTAGCTGTTCTTCGCTTCATCTGACAACGTCTCATAAACCTTGCGGCTTATGAATCACATATTTTCAAATTTACTTCTTCATTTCATTAGCGATTGTGCGCTCGTTAACGTTTAGCCCCAATCAACAAAATGTATTAAAAAGTTTGATGAATGGGTTTGAGCATGTGATCAGCCGGAGCTGTCAAGGAAAATTGATCAGCGAATTTCGGAAATTCCCTGATGGCATTCGACTGAGCGGTAAAGCAGCGGAGCTATCAACATTTGAAAAAAGCGAATAGACCAATCACAGCCTTTGGTTTTAATGCGCACGCTTCCACGTTTCGCTGGCTCGCTGACAGAACTTTTTGGCACCCTTTTTTTACAGCAAACATTGACGGGCCCATTGGTTCTATTAATTGCGCTCCGAACAAAAAATGGGTACTATTTTTATTTGAGTATTAAAAATGATATCTGAGGAGCATCTTCTTTCACCTCAACCAACCATATCTCGAAGGACAAGATCCGCGAAGGGCAAAATTATTCCCTGGGCTCAAGACCTTAAGGCTCTGCCCTTTATCATCCCCCAACTATCAGCGTTCCTATGAAGATGACTTAGTCTATAACCCTCACACTTTATGGAATTTGCATTTTGGCAAATCAATATAAATCTGCAGTTGAGTTGAGATTACAGATGAAGCGTTATGACTATCCTCGCAATGGGAATACATCGAATTAGGGATTCAGTGCACATTGTAATCCTCCACTAATGCAAGGTGGGTCATGTTTCGAGTTTCACGTTTCTATTATCCTGTCGCCCTGTTCTGCGACTCCTCCAGTCAGTTTTACGCGTTGCATCATATCCATCAGTCGGTTGTGCTACAGCGAACCCTGCACTGTATTCCCATTGCTATCAATAATACTTCATCCCGTAACTAGCTCATGTCTCGCTTCATTACCATCACATAGACAGACATCGATCCAGACATCAATCAGACCACTCTTTTCTTCAAAAAGTGTGATTCGTCATTTGAAATTATTCATTTTGAAATTCGATTTTGAATGAACACATTATGAACGACATACTGGCAAACGGTAGCCGGATATTGGCTGCCCCATTCAGTAATCTGCCATGCCTTTCGGTCACCACCTACAAAATCCTGACCGATGTCACCGTTCCTCTCTCCTTGAGCAGTATCTGCATGTTTCTCGGGGTCCTCGTGACCTTTGCACGAAGGCGAAATCTGATCAACCACCCCCCTGTTTATCTCGTTAGTCTGTCAAGAGGCGGAAGAAACAACGAACTTTGCGACACCAGCCACACCGTATGAAGTGCAATTTCGGGCTATTGAGTTCGGAACAGAGTACGCGGAAATCGTCCCTGTTAAAACTTTACTCACTGGGCGTGTCACAATGTTCCTAAAATTACCGTTCTATATAGCTACTCTTCACCCAGCTATGCTGTCACATGAATTAATAACGTGGCGCAGCAAACTGAGTATGAATCAGGCTTTGAAAGAGAATGATATTGTCACGCTGACCCAGAACAAACGGAATCGGACTCTCCCTGATCACCCAGTCCATAATGTAGCGAAGGAAAACATTCCTCATACGGAAACCATACACATTCAAGTGTTGGGTGGTACCCAACAGCTACGCAATAATTACTAATAGCCCATCTACCTAGTTAGCCCATTCCTACCTACCCTCACATTCTATGATGTACTTACTCAACTACTATTACGTACATAGATCCGCCATGTCGGCAGGAACTAGTACGTGAGATTAGGAACTATTCTTTATCCCTGAATATATAAACGTCTGTTCTACAGTAATTTGGGCAGTTCCTCTTAACAGTGAAGTCTTCCCACGATTCTTCTCCTATTTATTCAGTCTAATAGCTTGCATGTTCAGGTTCTTCCGTCCTAGTAGCGACGGACACCTAACACAAGGACTGAATTAGGGATTTACAGCGCGGAGGTACAGTCGTCCCCACATTGTTCTCTGGTTGCACCAAAATCAGGTGCGCGCATGCGCCGTCTGTTGTGGCAGGCCGGCTGGGTCAATAAAAGAAACACTGTCTAGGCAGGCTTAATTTATCTCGCCCATGGCAAACCAAATCGTACAAAAGATAACGATCACAATTTATTTGGGACAAGTCCCTGTCAAGTCGCACGTGCAGTAATGTTATGTGAGCCTATAGGACTTGTCTCAAATTCACCGAACAGCTGTTTCTACCGCTGTCTGAAAGTTCACTGCCCTCTGACCTCTTTGATTATTTATAGTGTCGGACTTTTTTGATTGGTTAGTGGGTGTGGTGTGTGGTGACCGGGAGTGTGCATTTGGGAGCGGAGTTTGGCTTATTTCCTATGCAGTAAAAAGCACGTGACCGGAGGACAATGTGGGGACGACTGTATAGTGATCAAGTCCACATCGATGCCTTCGTCCGCCAGCACCTTCACGACGTGGTCACTGCAGAAGGCAGGCCAGGAGTCAACCATCGTAAGTCTCATCAATCCGGCACTGGGAAAAAACACAGCTCCATCCACTGAAAATAGAGCTCCTTCGTCACGTGTTTGAATTTGATTAATATGGTTAATTGATCACACGCCCTAGTAAAATATATATGTGACACTGTAATCGATTGCTGTAATCTCTCAATACTTTATCTCTATGCATCAAAAGTGTATTAGCTTTACTGTTGCCTAAATTCATTTAAATATTCAATAATAAGACAAATTAGACTTTTATTTCAAATCAAATTAATAGTTTTATTTAATTTAAAACTAGACAAATAATCAGGTAATGATTTTAAATCTTATTTAAAATACAAACTGCAAATCCATTTAAATCAAATGTGATTTTAATTCAATTATGATTTAAAATACCGAAAAGAGCGTTTCGTTTTAATTTGATTTCAAATCGGATTTTAGTCACGTGTTAATTTTCAATTTAATTACTGATTTTCTATCATCAACTAAACAGTTCTAATCAGCCTTTTTCCTTCTTCAGTGTTACATAAACATGACCTCCTGTGCCTGAGATTAGTTCTTTCCCTTAAAGTTTTCACTAGAGTTGTTTTTCTCGCTCCAAACATTCTTAGGTACGCTATATTCCGCAAGAGCTCACAGTCGGAAGCTACCCCTTCCTACTCTCTTCGCTGTGGCGCCGGAAATTTATTCGTTCGGGATTAAGACTAGGGTGAATTGACTGCTCACCATCTGGTCCTCACGGATCGATCCCGTTGCCTACTCAGTCGTGCCCTGAAGCGAGGCCAGGTGATCCGGCGACCAAGAGGCAAATTGCCGGAGCAGAAAATTCTCACCACCGATTAACAATGTGCGTGCTCCTGCTAAAATTAAGTTCAATTTTTTTTATCACGACACCAACCGTCTTGTTTAACGTCTCGGCGGCTGGTCGATAGCTTCCGCCACCATGCACCTGCGATGCCTTTCAACTAGTCGAGCCCTTCGTTTACTTAGCCACCATGACATTTCTTCGATCACGCAGACCAAGGACGCGTGGAGCTTCCATATCATGCGAGGGGCACTTCAAAAGTCTTTGCGCCTTAGTGCTTGGCTCAATATGGCTTTGGAGGAGCTATAAAGCGTCGAGTAGTGAAAAGATGCTTACATCCCCAGTTTAATAAGGACATTCCTATACCTGCAAAACATGTACTTCTTCTTGCCAATGCTTGGGACAACTATAAATACGGACAACGCACCTGTGACCTTCCAATTAAAAGAATAAATCCCTTGTTACACCTTGCTGATTTCCTAGTGAAGCACGGTGAAGTTGACACACCAACTTAAACCTGCAAACAACCGTCATCTAATTTTTCAGATATTTATCCGTCAATAAAAGTTAATCCTTCTTCAAATCTAGCCCCCCCCCCATCATATCACTGTAATAAACCGGTTGTTCCTTCTATTTATCCTTTTGTTCTGGGGCTTGATGCCACACCGTGCGCGAGACCGCCCCTTTGTTCCTTTAGCATTACGTCTGAAGCGCTGTTTCCGATTCGTCAAGCTTTTCTACGGCGGCTTGCCATGCGTGCTGTGTGCGACTTGTTCGCTTGCATCAGTGTGTTCCTTCACAGTGAAGCTTGCAGTTGATTGTGACTCTGCTGTGTGTTCAGATTTTCCGTTGATCAGGCCTTTCATCTTTCTCAAGAGTCCCTATGACTCTCAACGCCGTTCTTCCCCCATCTATCCCGCCGCATCATTTAGTGTCTTGAATTGTTCATGATCAGGGATTATCGCGGTCTCCGCGTGGAATCCCCTCGTCCCCAGGGCTGCCAGGTGATCGTCCCCTTTCCCTGCCCCAATCAATCAATCGAGTCCCCTGTCCGTCACATCAAGTATCCCAACTCCGCCACTATGAACTCAACAATCAAAAATGACAGTCTTGTATTGGCATCCCTTTTAAAATCCTCGAGCTGTCTTTCTGTGACGACCTACAAGATCATCACCGGTTTCACCGTCCCGCTCGCCTTGAGCAGCGTCTGCATGTACCTCGGAGTCCTGGTGACCTTTGCTCGCCGACCCAGCCTGATCAACCACTTCACTATTCATCTCGTCAGTCTGTCCGTGATCAACATCCTCTACGACATCACATGTTTCCCACTTTCCATTGCCCGGCCCATCGCCGTGGACAGCGGTTGGCTCAACCATCCCTTCTCCTGTGCCGTGCTGCAGTATTTCGTGTTGGTGCTGCCGATAATGATCATACTACAGGACATGGTGATCTGCGGGGATCGCTGGGTCAGACTTCTCGCTCCCGTTTGGTTCCGCAATCATCAAAACATCAAGTTCGGGCTGGCTGCCACGCTGGCCGCAGCGATCTGGCTACACGGCTGGTATCTCCCCTTAAATATCCTCAATTACCTCACACCGATGAACCTTCGTCAGGGATGTGATGGGACCGCGTATCCCGGATATCGAGCCCTTGTGTCCATCACGGTACGAACTGACAAGGGATCAATCACCAGTCTCAGACCGCGACCAAACTCTTTTTCTGAGAATCCATCTCACTAAAATGACTTTAAAAAATATTGTTTGCCGGGGACAAGATCTCCTTCAACTTTACAACAAGATTTAAGAATGTGGGCAATCACTGGAAGATTTCAGTCCCAAAAATAAACACCAATGCCTGAATTTATTTTCCTTTCACTTTTTTTGACTTAAAGTTTAACTGACACCTTGTGACATTTCTTGCTTCCTCACTTAATGAGACGATCTTCAGAGATGGCAGGCAAAATGTCTCCCGCTTTTTATTTTTCAAATTAATCAAATGAAAGAAAAATTGTGCATGAGGCATTCTCCGAGAGCTTTTTGGGAAAATTTCAATATCGGAAAAAATACTACCAGATTCAATTTTCCGTTCTTGAGTATGAAAAGTTCGATTCTAGAAAAAGGTCGGATTACACAATGATTGCATCATCCTTCTCCAAATTCAATTGGGAATCGATTGGCGTCTACGGAATCTTTCTCGGATGCCAGGAGGTGGAGCTATCGATTAGTTTCAATCCAGACCTTCAATCGAGTCCTTCTGCGTGACATTCCAGAAATGACTCAAATCTCCGCCACCTCACATTGAAAAGCGATTCTGCTGAAGCCAATTGTTTTCAAATTGAATTTCGATGCTGTTAACGTAAAGAATCGTGAACCATTTCCTTTTCAAATTCAATAGTTTCAAAGTACGCGTCAGTAAGGTACGAGTACGGTTGACAAAACGTGAAAATACATCAGCTAATGAGTTCATTTTGATCATTTGCTTAATCTATTACAAGCGCCTACTTTGCTTTTAGATAAAATTATAAAACTGTTCATTTACGTTGACTGTTTTAGGAACAATCACTTTGACCTTACGAGGATGGATTGTTTTTACTTACTTTTTAAGTCGCAAACGGCATATTGAGAACTTTTATCATTTGCAGAACAAATGTACATAAACATATGTAAAATAATTGTAGTTCGAAATAGTAAATAAAAGTGAAGTATGTTTTGGGCGGTTCATTAAGATTTCGCGGTTGGTTGCCATTCTTAGGTATTGTACATTCCGCAAGTGCTCACTTTCGGAAGCTACCCCTTCCTGCTCTTTCTCCTGTGGCGCAGGAAGCGCAGGCAATCCCGATTAAGACGAGGACGAGTGGACTGCTTGCCAAGTGGTCCTCAAGGCTCGCTTCCGTTGCCGGCGCAGTCACAGACCGAAACGACGAGGCAAGACGACACTGTCAAAACGGACAAAAAGCATACTCAGATGGCCATCTACCTGTTACTGCTGAAATTAATTTCAAACATAGTTATCACGGTACCAACGGCCATGGTCATCCTTTCGGCGACTCTACGTCGACAGCCACCACCGTGCACCTGGGATGCTTTTCATCTGTCAGAGCATTTCTTATCCTTGGCCCAGCTGGGGGAACCCTTCATCTACCTGGCCAACATGCGAGACTTGCGCAGAGAGTTTCTGAGGATATTCATCAACTTATGAGTACTTTTTGAGAACTTTCGGAAACACTTTCAATTAGCAGCTGATCTTTCCAAACAGATTGCTGTCTCTGTCATAAAAGATTCCGCCCAGTATTTTACACAACCACTTGTTCTTACAGGAACCCAAAAACAGTTTGCTTTAATTCGTCTTTTTCATTGTACATGTTTTCGCCTGGAACCATTTCTGTTTCTCTGACATAATTCCACATAATGAGTTTCACCTTTTCCGCCACAGACTGACACATTCTTCAGTGGTGTTGGGCCACGCCCAACAAGTCCCCATATCCAATCATTATAGCTCTTTAATGTTAGATCTATCAACCGGGGGTTGGATAGTGAACAATTTTATTAGACTGAATGTGGTGATCGGTAGAGATGTAAACTAGAAGAAAGGAAAGAGGAAGTACAACAACTTTATAACTAGTAAGACATCTGCTTATATAGTGAAGTGTTAACTATAGAATTGATAGTAAATAGCACACACATCAGAATTACATATAAGTAATTAGCTGTGGCAGCAGAATAGGGTTAATAGGGTAGATAGAGTTACTAAATAAGTAAGGTATTAATAAGTCAAATAGCTGTGATGATTGGATATGAGGACTTGTTGGGCGTGGTCCAACATTAACACACTAGTACCTTGCTAAGTTAGTAAGTCTATCTACCCTATTAACCCTATTCTGCTGCTACAGCTAATTACTTGTACGTAATTCTGATGTATGTGCTATTTACTATCACTTCTATAGTTAACACTTTACTATATAATCATATGTTCTATTAGTTTAAGGGGCAGTTATACATCTTCTTTCCTTTCTTCCAGTTCTCATTCTCTACATATCTATACTTTCAGTCTAATAAACTTATTATCTATCAAACTTCCTGTTGATAGACCTAACAGTGGCTGTTGGGTGGTACCCAACAGTTACGCAATACTTACTAATAGTATGGTCTATCTACCTAGTTAACCCATTCCTATCTACCCTCACATTCTATAATGTACTTACTCAGCTGTTTTGACGTACATAGATCCGCCATGTCGGCAGGAACTAGTGCATTAGTTCAGGAACTATTCTTTATCCCTGACTATATAAGCGTGTGTTCTACACTAATCTAGGATAGTTCCTTCCTTTCACCTCTTATCTCCTCGACCAGTAAAGTCTTACCGCGATCCTTCTCCTATATTATTCAGTCTAATAGCTTGCATGTTCAGGTTCTTCCGTCCTAGTAGGGACGGAGGCCTAACATGGCCATGCGGCAACTCAGATTCCCTGGGACAACTCAGATTTCTGAGCTGATAAGCTTTGTTTTAAATGAAATGCAACTCATCAGCGAGCCCGTACGAGTAAGAGTAACGAGGGGAACGTGCAATTTACCGCTAAACCAGCTAATGGTAAATTTTGTTGGTTTATAAATCCATTTCAGATGCCTTTCGCTTAACGCGGCACTGATAATCTAGCAGATCACTATTGATGTTCCCGAAAAACACCCGAAATAGCGCTTTGAAAAGTCCACCTATTTCCACATTTACAAAAAAAAACACTTTTTCCGACTAACAAGAACGATTTTTAGACAAACAAAATTTATCATTAACGAGTTTAGCGGTTTTCGCGATGGAGCCCAGCTCTGTTTACCGCTCCATCCTTTCAGCTAACAGGGAGATCGAAGAGTATACTGTGCAGTGTTATTGGATTCGGGCCACGTGACCTAATTACCATTAATCCATACCATGAGCAGAGTTAAACTCTAGTTCTACTAACGCAACAATTTAGAAATGTCTGTTTGAGCCCACCCGTTGAGCCCACGACCACTTTTGCAATATACATGGCGCTATAAAAGCACATTAAAATCCCATCGTAAAAATGGTTAAGCAGCAATGCAAAATTTAAAAGATTTAACCATGAAACTGAACGTTGAATCTAGACAACGGCAAATCCAAATACTAAACCACAAACGAAGACTGCATGCTTGTCACCACAAAACCTGCCCCGATTCGTGTCCGTTGCGTCGGACGTCGTGAACCAGCTGCCGCCGACACCCTCGTAGACCCCGCCAAACAACGGTACATTGGGGAAGTCGCTCCGCAGTTGGGTGACGTCTTGCTCACCGGCAGACCCTGCAGCGTGGTTCCGGAAATGCAGCAGCAGCATCCGCTGTCGGTTCACCTGACTTGCTGTGAACTGACGACGGAAATAACGCAAAGTTTCGGTACGAACTGATTCGGTTGCAGTCAGCTCGATCACCACCTGATGTGCGATGATATCACCTTCGAAAACCAGACAGTCAAGGCAGTAATCGGACCACTCGGTGTGTAGCATAATAACCGGATAATCCGGCGAGAATGCATTTGAATGCTTCGCTTTCCATTTGGAAGAAAGGATAACCAACTTTGGTTTCAAATTCCGAAGATCTGCCAGTACCTGAAGGAAAAAAAACTTAATCAGAAACAGGGCTATATGACCTTCTGCCTCAAAACCTGCTCTGTCTGCCTGTCCGCCTGCCTGCCTACCTGCCTGCCTGTTTGTTTGTCTGTTTGTCTGTCTGTCTGCCTGTCTGCCTGCCTGCCTCTTTGCCTACCTGCCTGCCTGTTTGTTTGTCTGTCTGTCTGTCTGTCTGCCTGGCTGCCTAATTGTCTGGCTGCCTGTCTGTCTGTCGAACTATTCGTCTTTCTAACTTGCTGACAGCTTGTTTGTCTCACTTTTGGTTTAGTGATGCACAAGTCAAATGCGTACCGCCGGGAGAAAGTCGCTTTCAATTCCTTGGTCCAGCCACTGCGAACCTAGAAAACGTGACCGAAGAGCCGCAACTGTTTCAAGTTCGGTGAACAGACGATGAATCCAAATCCCAGTCATCCTGGGTAAAAACAGCAAGCTGATGTTCGACGCCGACGCTCGACAGCCAAACGGATTTTCATCCACCTCGCCGGATAACACGGGAAGCAGCCGGGGGCTGAGAACACTACTCATAAAAACTGGAAAGATCATTCGGTTGGACGCTTCGGTGGAACTGACTGGCAACAGGTCTCGTAGTCGACACTGAAGAGGTTTGTTCATGATCCACGGCGAGCAAAAAACAAGAACCAGCTGGGGATGACAGTAGATTTTGGTGACGACTGAGCTGAAAACGTTCTGCCTTTGCTGCATGTCAGCGATGATGGAACCCAGTAGAAAACAAGAGATTTGCTGTCGTCGCGTCATTGTTTTCTCTATTTCACAGGCATCACGAAAGCAACGATTGACCTAGAAAAAGATGAAAATGTCCGTCTACTGTTGATTACCTTAAACGATCCTGCCTGTCTGTCTGTCTGTCTGCCTGTCTGCCTGCCTGCCTGCCTGCCTACCTGCCTGCCTGTCTGTGTGTCTGTGTGTCTGTCTGCCTGTCTGCTTGTCTCTCTGCCTGTCTCTCTGTGTGTCTCTCTGTCTGTCTGTCTGTCTGTCTGTCTGTCTATCTGCCTGCCTGCCTGTTTGTTTGTTTGTCTCTTTCTCTGTTTCTCAGTTCAGTAATCCTTGGAAACGGACTTACTTGAGCAAATGAGTACAAAGACTGTATAGGCAAATGTTTTGCAATTGCTCGCGCGACTTCCGGCAGATTCAGGACTTCAGCGGCGTTCACAGGCCTTCGAGTAGACAGTATATTTTGTGCGGCGCACTGCCCAAGAGAGTTCGACGGTTGGGCATCACTTGACTGGGTGTTTCGGTCAGCTTGTTGGAGAGCCGGAGCGGTGATGGTAGTCAAAGGGTCCGATTGCAGTGCGCCAGCTAGAGAAAAGAGGCTGCACCAGTGCCGGCCTTGTTCGGAAGCCACCCGCAGAAGAAAGTGCGAGAGTGACGAGATCCACCTGCAATTCAGGCACTTTGTTTTACAATTTTACGTTGCACGTTTTCTAAATCGGAATTTGATTCAGAAGGCGTTCGGACTTGTCTGGCGCGATTCTGACCTGGATTTTTCCTTATTGGGCACCGGTCGAAACGCTTTCTCCTGCCGGATGAATGCGTCCACGACGATGTCGTCGTTCTGAGCAACAATGCGCGCTCTCACGACGTTGACCGCGGCGACCAGGTTGACTCTATTGGTGCCTCCCCAAACAATTCGAAACATCCTGTGGCGCAGAAATCAGGAATCCACAAAATGCGCATTCTTTATTTGCCACATAAAAAAAACACACATACCGTCCGTCAGATCCGGAGATTCTACCGAGATACCAAGGAGCCCCCGCGTCCCAAGTTGCGAACACTTTCTCCCCTGTCAAAAAAAAAACTTAAAATATTCTTTTTAGAAATAATATTCTTTTTAGAAATAATCGACTGCACGCGCCTTGATGGAGGGAGAATTTCCCGACACGAAACTTCACGGCACGGATTTCCATCAAGGAGCCGCGGAGAGTGTCGTCGGCTTTCGGTAGGAAATGATAAGCAGACAGCAAGTCGCCACTATTCCCAATGACGGCGTCGGATGAAGACAACGGCTGGCTCACGAGTAATGGGCCTGAAGAGACGTTTCCGGAAGAGCTCGGTACATTTCCAGCCAAGGGGGACGAGGTACTTGGAGCGAACACCTTGAAGTTTGTTGCGGAACTGCTGAAACGATCGGCACCGCCACCTGCAGCTAAACCAGAACCAGAAGTGGACGGTTTGTTGCTGTCAGCTTCAGGTGCTGCAACGTGGAAATTAGTTATTTAGATATGAATTAGTCAGACAAAATAAGGATACAGGCAAACAAGCTAACATATAGACAGGCAGACAGTCAAGCAGGCAGACAGGCAGACAGTCAAGCAGGCAGACAGGCAGACAGTCTGACAGGCAGACAGGCAGACAGTCTGACAGGCAGACAGGCAGATAGTCTGACAGGCAGACAGTCAAGCAGGCAGACAGTCTGACAGGCAGACAGTCAAGCAGGCAGACAGGCAGACAGTCAAGTAGGCAGAGAGACAGACAGACAGACAAACAGACAGACAGACAGGCAGGCAGGCAGGCAAATATGTTAACAGAAAGAAATGCAAGCTGATAAATAGGCAGACAATAGATCCAAAGGACTTCCCTGACCTGTGACGGAGAGAGTCATTTTTACACCGGGCTGGTATTTTTGCCAGCGTTGGATCTCAGCAGTCTCGATCATCATCATGGAGAAAGTTTTGAGCATAAACCTAAAACCAATTGATTGTGGGGGTAAAACAAACACAGCCAGCACAAACGCCATATCCCGAGTTCCTGTGAGGCATATTAGTTACATACTCGGTGTCCGTGGTCTCGGAAAAGGAGACTCGATCAGGGTTGAGCCTTTTAATCTGCACACCGCTCCGGATTAGTTCGTGAGCAGACAACAAATGAGTCGGCTTAATCAAATTGATTTGCACCGTTTCGAACCACTTCACGCAAAATGACCTACCGTAAATAATTAAGCCATATCGGAATGCTGGTGTTTAAGGTCCAGTGGTTCTAATACGTACATTTTCGCTTCAGAAGCTCCGGTAACCCGGGCGAAATACCAGGGAGTATCGTCGTCCCAGGTTGCAAACACCCGCTCGCCTACAGTAAGAACCGGTCATTTGTCTGTGTCTGTGTCTGTGTCTGTGTCTGTGTCTGTGTCTGTGTCTGTGTCTGTGTCTGTGTCTGTGTCTTCTGTATCTGTATCTGTGTCTGTGGCAGTGTGCCGAATTTATATCAGTAAGTCTATCTTTTGAGTCTGTGTCTGCGTTCATACCTTGGTAGAAGAAGACATCGCCGAGTTTGAAGACGTTGGACACATCCGTCTGACACGAACCATGGAGCGTAAACGCCGCTGGTGGCAGGAAATGAAACGATGATGACCGAACAGGATCTTGCTGTATGGAACGGTGCGAGGCAGACGGGTCGTCACATCTCCTTTCCAATCTAACGTGCCGTAGAAGAGACATCGCCGAGTCTGATCCTTTACGAGAGACATTCAATCGTAAAGCACTGCAGTTCAACAATAGATTTTCCCCTCAAGAAAACACATACCCGAGTCAGACAAGCCAATAGATGGTGCGTGAGAATTTCCCTGCCGATTTAGTTCCGCCGTTGAGGTGCCAGTCTGTTCCGTCGCTGACGAAAGCGTGACTGCAAAAATAAAAATAAAACACATTTTGTATTAAGTTTCTTATGTTGTTTTCTTTTCCGTTTGCTTGCTTGTTTCTGGTCCTGGATGCCGCACCTGACTGCGCCACGGTCTCATCCACAGATTGCGCCATGCGCCAAAGCTTGACATCTACCGCTTCGATCATCATGTTGCCCATCGTTTCGCTGGAGCAAAAACAGCCAGAATCGTTAACAACTATTTAGACATTACTTGAACTATGTTAATTACCGTAATAAGGATGGCAAGAATTAAAACTACCCAACTAACTAATTTCTCAAGTCGACTTAAGTTTGCTTGATTTTAAAAACTAAAGTTTTTAGTTTAGTTAGACTAAAACTCTTACGTTTATTTGAAAATACGTGTCTAATTTAAAACATCGTTGAAATAGAAGAAGAAAATATGATCAATTTAAGCACTTTTGAAGAAAAAAAGAAAATAGGGGCCAATATATTTACGCCCGGACAGTAAAACAAAGCCTTCTCGTTCATTAGCACCACCCTGCGTCTGGTCATCTCCTACCGTTATTAGCATACACGTACTTTCGTACCGTACTTTACTGGAGTGAGCTCTGGTTTATTTATGAACACTACTGTACTGTGTCTTGGTTGCGTGCTTATGTTTATGTGGCCATTGGTCATTTTTTTACAGTGTACTAGTAGGACGGAAGAACCTGAACATACAAGCTATCAGACTGAATAATAAGAGAAGAACTGTAGTTAGATTTTACTGGTAGTGAAGGTTAGAGGTGAAAGGAAGGAACTGTCCAAATTATTGCAGAAAATTAGTCATAGTCAGGGATAAAGAATAGTTCCTGATCTAACGTACAAGTTCCTGCCGACATGGCAGAACTGTGTACGTAATAATAGCTGAGTAAGTACATTCTAGAATGTGAGAGTAAATAGGAATGGGTTAACTAGGTTGATAGACTATACAGACTACTATTCGTAAGTGTTGGGTACTTGTTGGGCACCACTCAACAACATGTACAATCGCCTGTACACTCCCGCAGCGCTTATATAGCTCACGAATTGCAGTTGTGGGGAAATCAGTTCGCAGCACTTTAATTTTTTCTTCTCACGTCCTAGTACTACGATGGGTTAACTAGGTAGATGTCCTTCTTACGTGTATAGCTCACGAGTTGCAGTTGTGGGGAAATCAGTTCGCAGCACTTTAGTTTTTTCTTCTCACGTCCTCTTACTACGACAAGTGGTCTCCATCCGTTGTCCGTTATTCTACTAGTATAATAGGGTCAACTTAATACGTTTGGTTAGCAGCCGCGTCAGAACTAACGCTTTAGTGACTAAAACTGTTAGTCCAGTGGTTTTTAATTAATTCCTCCTTAATAAATAATATTTGTCCCTTACTCAGTGGCCAGCAGGCTTTCTTTCGTCTTGACGTTTCGCAGCCAACACATCCCGTTAGGGTGAAGATCGAACACGACCAGTCCGTCGTAGTAAGCAGCGTTAGGCGCCAGTACGCTCACCAGACATCCCGGTTTGAGGATGTCCGTGGCGCGAATGACCGTCTCCCCGCTGACTTCGGTGACGTTACCGTTCTCGCACCATTCCACCGTGAGAAATCTGAACAAACAGATGGAGAGAGAAAACAAATGTTCAGCACGCGTGACACTGGACGTGGAAGAGGCATGCTTACGCCACGTGCGATC